>BPLR01020894.1:0-16175 GCA_021605095.1 Caerostris extrusa
ATCTGGAAAAAAGCAAATATCATCATGTTCCTAAACCTGGCCAAGATAGGAAATTTCCTCAAAATTTTTGGCCCATCAGTCTCTTAACTGTGTAGGAACACTTTACGAAAACTCTTAGTGAAATATATTGCTTCTTTTTGCGATAAAAATTCCATAATTCCAGCAGAACAATTTGGATTCCGTCAACATCACTCAACTTGTCATCAACTTCTACGTGTCACCAATATCATCACTGAAGGATATAAAGCTATAAACTTTTTACAGGAGGTGTCTTTCTAGATGTCAAAAAGCTTTTTCGATCGACTGTTGCACGATGGACTGATCTATAAAATGATCAAACTTCAATTTCCAACTCATCACACTTATTATTACAAATTATCTTAAAAATAGAACCTTTCAAGTTCGACTTCATAATGAAGTCTCCATAATCGGTCGTATTAGTGCTGGTACACCTCAAGGGAAGCGTGCCAGTCCTATTCTCTACAATATCTTTACCTACGACTTTCCTCAATGCACTAACATTTCCACTTGCCTATTTGCTGACGATTCTGCTGCTCTTGCCCAAGGTGCTTCTATTCTTTATGTCATCAATACTCTTCAAAATTTTCTGAATATCCTAGAGGATTGGCTAACTAAATGGTGCACGCAAAATTAATGTCTCTAAATCTCAAAAGCCATCATTTTCCGAAAAGGACACGCCAGACAACTATATATTAATCTCTCCCTTTTTGATCAACGAATTGAATGGGCAACTAATATTAAATACCTCGGCTTATTATAGACAATAAACTTACGTTTCGAGGTCATATTCAAAAATCAAAAAAAAATGTTGGAAAAATTTTATCCCACTCTACCACTCATTAATAAATTTTCTAAATTAACTTTGTCAAACAAACTTCTTCTCTACAAACAAGTTCTTAGGCCTATCCTTACCTATGCTGCCCCAATTGGGGGGTCTAGCTACACAATCTAACAAGAAATCTGTACAAATTATTCAAAACAAACTTCTTCGTATTATCACTGGTGCACTGCCCTGGTTTGTCCGCAACTCTACAATTCATCATGATTTAAAAATTGATTCTATTGACAACTATATTACTAAACTTTCTAGAAATTTCTTCAATACCATTGCTACCACGAAACCTCTCATAAAGGCACAAACTATATTTACGCAACTGAATGGAAAATACAAGCATCCTTTCTCTCCTTCTAAATGGAATCGAAGCCTCAAACCACCATAATTTCCTGCTCACTTATCGCTTTTAGATATTTTACTTCAACGCATATTTACTGATCATAAATTTCTTGTTACGTTTCCATCACCGATGATTTACATTTTCTTTTTTTTTCTCTCAAATCATACGATTACTATTATCTATTTATCATGACTTTTCCTTTCCTACTGCCTTCACATACCATTGAGTAGATGAACGCTTCGCGTTCAGGCACTCGACATCTTTTATTCAACAATGATGACTATTTGTAGTCGCAACAGAAAATGAATTATTTTGTAAAAGCTGTCTTTTAGTAATGAAATAAATCGATGTAGATACACGCATTTTTGAATATATATATATATAATTTTACACTTATTAGGTTGGATTACATTTTGTATAGTAGATCTGCTTAATTTATATAAAAATAAGGTTACCACTCTTAAGCCTAAAGCCTTTCACTGAATGCTACAACCCCAAAATTTCAGCCAATCAAAAAGGCAGTTTTCATTATTGCATCCCCGCGTACCTTCACATTTAACTTATATTCAGGTTAACTTTTCATGTCAGAACTGCCAGAAGCTGCAGATCACTTTGCCGTTACAAGAACGTTGCATTTGTTTGATATAAAGTTTTCTATAAAACTTTATATCAAACAAATAATGATTAAAAACCACAAGTTACAAATTTAAGATGGAATTAAGTCAAAGCGTTGGAGAGCTGAAGATCTTTTAGCAATACCCAGCAATCCGCGACGACGTGTTGTCGCCCAGTTCCAACTTGTGACTGGCCATGACTGTCTAGCAGAACATCTCCCTCGCATTAAAATCTTTTCGAATCCTGGCTGCCCCCTATGTGGTTCAACAGACCCAATGAACAGAAACCACCTCCAACGATGTGTCGTACTTGACGGCGACTCAGAGACAGCGCTTTTACTGACGTGCGAGAGTGCAATGACTTCGGTCATCTTTACATTTTTTGGACGTTTATTCTTTTGTATTTTTTTCCCTTGTTATTTTTGCTATTATTACTATTTTTTATTCTTCTTGTACTTGGCTTACCATTGGAAATAAATAAATAAAAAAAAAAAAAAAAACTTTTCCATGCAAAAAAAGCTGAACGGTAATAATTCAACCAATAGAAGATAAACAAATGTGTTTATTCTTTGGTCTTGTCGTTTTTTGTCTCTTACGATATGCGGATTACCTTTTGTGGTTCACATTTTTTTTTTTCTAAGTAAACATGCTTTTGAAAGCCGAATTTCTATTAATAAAAATACAAAAATTTTGTCGTCTATATGGTATTAATGACAAAAGGCATAAAAAATAAAGTTCTGAGGAACAGTGTTTGGAGGAAGATTGGAAAAACATTTGGATTAGAAGGCAAGAATCTATTTTGTTTTAATTTGTTTTTTACTATATTTTTTATAATTTGGAAACGTTTTTTATTGCCATGTGTAAAATCACGAAATGTGGTAACGTATTTCTCAATGCCTGATTTGCCAATATTAATTACATGGTTTAAGATTGGCCCAGATTAATTACTTTCTTTAATTTAATTACTCGAAATTCTAGAAAAATTTAAAACCTTTATTTTTTAAAAATGATTCATTTCACTCATTACCATTTCATGCGCTGTGTTTGTTTTCTTTACTTATGTGCTGATCAAAGTATTTCGATTAGCGATATTTGATATTGAAGAATTTACTTTGGGAACAAACATTCCATGCATTTCTTAACATTGAAGGAAGGATGCTACAACAATGATTTCTTCAAGGATTTAAAAAATGTCAGGGTAAGTTACAAATTATTAAATTGTGTGTTTTCTGGTTGTATTGCTAAGAATGTAGCGTGTCCTAGTTGTGGAAAGGATTTGATTCTTGAAGTAAAAGAGGATCTGACGTATGTATGTTGAGATGCAGAGCGAAATTTAATGCTGCTGTGCAAAATGTAAAGATATCCATTCGTCAAAATTGGTAATCCACTGAATCAAAAAGTGAGTTTACGCGATATTATGAGAATTACGCATGACTGTATGAGTAGGCATTCGACTGCGGATATAGCTGATGAGATTGAATGTGAGCGAATACCGTACCTGATACGAAGAGTTGTTGTTGAGAAATTTGTATATGTGTCCTTATGAAAGAGAACATTACTTTAGATGGATCTGGTACGATTCTGGAAATTGATGAAAGTTCGGTAAGCGAAAGTGCAATAGAAGTAAAAGTATATAAGGATATTGGATGTTTGGAGCGATTGACAGATGGTCAAATAAGTGTTTTATTTTTGTCCTGATTCAAGAAAGCAGCTTGTAGACTATTTTCAGTTTTTCGTGCAACATATTCCTGTCAATGTTTATATTTAACTTTTGAAGTTTGTCAAGTCAAAATGTCTCTCACACTTAGCAAATCAAGATATCTTAAATAATTGCTGAGATTAGCCTTGACAAATTATACATCAGATTTTTAAAAAGAAATATCGACTGAAATATTACGATAAATCAACTGAACTTCTAATTATTATTTTTGTTTTGTTAATTTATTTTTAATTGTATTTATTTTATAAAATTTTTACCTATAGTCTTTAATTAAAATTATCTATTAATTTTGAGTAACATAAATAAATATTAGCTATTGTATCTAATTTTAATAATAATATTTAGGATCCAAAAGTAATATGGAATTTGTTTGTAGCTCTGGTTGACCTAACCCTTGTCAAGAAAGTTATATATACATTTTTTAATTGCTTTTAAAATTAATAAAAAAAATTTGGATCTACAAAACATAGCAATGATAAGCAATTAATGAAATTATAAGCAATGAAAAACAATGAATAATGAAAAGCAATGACATAAACACGATTAAAAGATCGAATCACGGGAACTGTCCATCCACTTAGTAACTTGTTTCTCTACGATTTGTGTTATTGAGAATATATTTTATTGCAACCTTCCCCATTCAAATCTGTCGCTATAGGCACAGTCAAAATTTAGATGCTAGTCAAAGCCATGAATTCAAAATTCAATATAAGTGTAGAATGGTAAAGCTGCCCTAAGTGTCCACAGCCTCGACTAAACTCTGCAAATATTATCAATGCTGGCAACTTCTGACAACTGGCGTACCGATTACTGAGTACCAATGGGGATAGACCTCTTAATCTCCTCGTCTTAATTCATGTATATATTTACAATTTTAATTGGTTGCTTTAGGTTAGTAATAATGATAAAAAATAAAGTTTCTAAAAATTAAAAAAAGGGTACTCTAAAAAATTAAAAAATACTAAAAATAAATTAAAGTATGATAAAAATAAAAATTAAAATTAAAATTAAAAGAATTTAAGTCAAAATTCAGTACAATTAAGGACCAGTTGTCGATACCATGAAACTATTGATTATGATATAAAATTGGGATTGCTGAACGTGTGGGATCCGTAACGATGATCTGAAAGATAAAGCATTAATAGCCCCCCGAAAAAAGGCCGATCTCAGAACCAAAGTTCTGGTATTTTTATTTATTTTTTTTTTTTTTTTTTATTTTTTTCCATTTTTTATAAATTTTTTTCTAATCCTTTTACTCTCACAAAAAAAAGGGTAAAAAAGAAAATAAAACCTAAATGTGCCCCTTGTCGACAAAAAGAATTGAGGTGCACACCGTAGCTTAATAGCGAAAGGAGCTGGGTTTAGATTCGATCCTTCGACTTTGCTGTCAGCGATCCGTTACTTTACCCCTACGCGAACTCGTCTTATTTAACGGAAGGCCGCAAATATTTAAGCCAAAGGGGCTATCAGATACACAATGAGATAATTTGTCTCAGTGAACGTAAAAACTTGCTTCTGACATCGGGAATCGAACCCTGGCTTCCTGGGGGAGAGTCAGATATCCTAACTACTAGATCATACCGGAGCTGTCAACTTCCTACATCCCAGCAATTTATCTTAAATTTCTGGTTTGCTGAAGCCTTGAGGGGTCCTCATGTTGCCCCCTTCGCCTATGTCTGCTTCCGGAAGCAAATTTTAACCATCATCCAATGAAATTACTGCTGATATACTTTTCACTAAAAAAGAAGTTTGTCTTCATTTTTGCTGATTCAAATACAGGAATTTTCTCCCTTGCCTAAAAACTTAAAAATACTGAAACCATCATTGATAAATTACAGACCTTTATTAATTGTCTGGTGCCAAATTCTATTTCTACTGAATGATGTTCCTGCTCATTTCTTATCTTCTGGTAATATTTTTTTACTTTTTTTAATTATTATTCAAATTTTTATTTTTCTTTTCTTTTAATTTTTATAATCTCTTTTTTTTAATGTTTTTTACTTTTATTTTAATTAATTAATTTTAATTACATTTTTTTAAAAAATGCCATAACAATCGCACCAAAAGCAACTCCCCTTCATCTTAAGAAAGAAATTAGAGCTTTGTTCACAGGAAAGGTTCGAGACAGCACCTTTGCACCTGCTTACTCTCAATAATCCTTTTCTTTAGTATGTCCTATGGTAGCATCATCTATTCAATTATAAACCACATAAAAATTATTGTTGCGAATGCAACTTAAGAGGAGCCATATCTTCTACATATCAAGACCGACATGGGTATCAGCCAATGGATTGCATGTGGCAGGAGTGTCAGTAGGATTGGATATCAAGTTTCGTGAATGTTTCGGCGTGTATAATAGCCTCGTATGGATAGGAATGGGTTTTGAAGAAATTTTAGTGCTGGCTTATTTAAAAATGTTTGAATGCTGTGGGCTCTTTATATGTATACGAACATGTTGCTGGGAATAAGCCACTATTTGTATAAGAAATCTAAAAAGGAATAATGAACGGATAAAAAGAACCGAATCACTAAAGATCGGCCACATGTAAGGGTAATTAAAATGAACGACTTTGCCCATTTCTAGCCTACGATGCCATTTTGAGAAGCCAAATTAAATATTAAAATAAGTAAATTTTAAATTAATAATAAAAAAATCCATTTCGTATGCAATAAAAATAATAAAATTTTTGAATAATATAAAGATTATTTTATAAAATGATATTGATTAAAATAATATTCTTATAATTTTCTTTACTGAATTACTTTTATTTTACTCTCTCCTTTATTCTGGTGGTTTGAGGTGACCAATGAGTGCTATGTTATTTGTTAATTTGTGGATGTCTGTAGCTGACCGGTGTGTATGTAAATTGTGAGGATTGAAAGTGATGTTTGCTTGTTGAAAATTGCCTATTAATTCCGTAATAGCTATTACTAAAAGAAGTATAACATATTGATAATTTCAGTAATAAAGTATTACTTAATTTATGCATCAAATAATCATTATGAAATTGATATCACGCGTAGTTCAACGCTTTCGCACAACCAAAACATTTCAAGAAAATTCTGATCGCATCAATGCTATTGATTTTTCATCTGATGGTAATACATTGATTTCGAGCAGTGATGACGATTCAATTGTGATTTATGACTGTGAAAAGGGATTGTAAGTATATTACGATATACTTCACTTGCTTATATATATTTTTTATGATTTTTTTTTAGTTTTATTTTATTGAATTTGCTGTTAGTTAAGAGATATTTTTTGTGGGTAATTATTACATCACCCAAATTTTAAGAATATGTTTCGAGCTATGAATTGCAGATCCAGCTGTATTTACTGAGAGATTATCCATTTGGGTGTGTTACGATGATTCACTTGCTTATATTCTAATTTTTTTTTTCTATTGTTTTTATTTTTCATTGAATTCCATTGTAAAATCAGTTTTTTTTCAAATAGAAGGTTATTAAATTAAATTATCATTATTTATGTGTTTAATATCAATCAATATATGTTCTAAAATTATAAATGCTTTATTATGAAAACATTTTTGATTCGATTTATTTTTCTTAACGAACGGAACATTTGAGAAGTTCATAGAATTCTATATTTGTCCTATTTTAAATTCTTTTTTATTCATTAACTGTAAAAAGTGCATATTAAACCTATATTTATAAAGAAATTTATTCTATTTGCCACAACAATACATGAAAACAATTTCTTTGTTTTAAATTTTTAAAGACTGTTGTTGTTTAAGCATAAAACTAAAATCTATCAATTATTTTTATTTAAAAAGGACTTTATTTTCTAGTATTTTAATACTTCACATAAAATAATGTAACTTTTGTTTTTTATATTTAAAAATTTGATGTTAATTATTGTTCAATGATTATAGAGAAAAGAGTCAATGCAACATTGTTTCCTGAGACTTTTGATAGGAATTTCAATAACATGTAATAATTTATTGAAATGAGAATATTTTATTTCTTGTAATTTGAATAATCCTTTTGCATATATGATATTTTATAAATTTTTCCAAAGAAGTTTGAATATGGCCATCCGGGGATTTAGGTATATGAAAATATATGATCTTTCATGAATATTCTTAATTTACAAACCAGAGATCTCAGCATTACTTGGCACTCTTTTTTTTTTTTTCCTTTTTTTTCTTACCCTATCTTACATTATATTTTTGCCAATTAGGACACAGAGAGGATACTGATTGGAATCAATAGCACTAGCATAAATTTGATGGCTGTTTTCCTCAGGTGCAAGAATCATATATAGCCTATAAATCACTATAAAGTTTGCAAAAGCAGGATGCATTCTAATAATTACGTAAATAATATGCATTGTAATGGAGGATTATAGCAAGAATTAAAAATAAGTAATTTTTATTGGCAGATGCTAAAGGATTTTTGCAATTATTTAGGCTTGAGGATATTAAATAAACAAAAATAAGTATGTTTATTTAGTTTGTTATTGTTTATTATTGATTATGTAAATTTGTTGTTAAAAGTAAGGCACAATAATAATAACCTTGCAGAAAGAACAAAAAAATGTGTAGCATAAATATATGCAGCATGCAACACATGATCACAACATTACAACTTTGTAATCTTTCTGAAGCCTTACTCTAAAACGAAAGGGATAAAATAATGAAATAAATTTTTTCAATTAGTAGTTTTATTTAGAATTGGCTCCATTTAAATACAATGTAAAAATGTTAAGAAATATTCTGGTATAATATTTTTCTTAATTTTCAAAATTATTCTTTTGGAATAAAAAAAAATTATTTTTAGAAATGTTTGTGTAAAATTCAAAGATTTTGCAAAAAAAATGTAGTTAGCTTTATTTTGAAAAGAAACCTAGGAAAAATCTATTTTTTCATTGACAAACAATAGCTAAGGAAATTAAAATCATTCTTTAAGCAAATGACCAAATTTTTAGTGCTGAACTTAACAAAAAAGAATTTTGAATGTTCCTCATCATGTATTTGGCAACCATAAGGACAGGCAAATGATTTTTGCTAATAAAACAACAAAATGAAGAAATAATAATAATAATTTTACAGTTTTTAGAAAGCACAATTTTTTAAATAAAATAATACACAATTATTAATTTGGGTGAAAAAAAGCTATAATTGGTAATTTTTGGTGAGCAACAATTGCTTCAAGCAAAAAGAATAAATTTCTCTTGTAATAGCTACCAAGAGTAGTTAATTTACACATTTCAAAATTTTTACTTTCATCAGTACATAAAAACATAGACAATTCAAGTTCTGGCCATTATACTAAATTTAATGAGCAGAAGAAAGAAAATATAAGGCTTCTTTTACATCTTTGCTGTAAAACTTTATTCATGGAAATATATTCAAATAAAAGCCATAAACCTAACAAAGAAAAGCCTGGCATACAAAAAAAAAAAAAAAATAAAAAAATAAATAAATTGTATTTATTATATATATCTAATATATAAAATTCTCGTGTCGCAGTGTTTGTTGCCAAACTCCTCCGAAACGGCTTGACCGATTCTTATGAAAATTTTTGTGCGTATTTGGTAGGTCTGCGAATCTGTCGTAATCTATTTTTTTAAACCCCTAAGTGATAAGGGTGGTCCACCCCTAAATATTTTTACAAATTTCTTTTCGTAAAACAATGTAGTTTTTTTTTAATTTCTTAGTCGTGGCAATACAGCACGTGTGCTTAAACAAAAATTAAAGTCTTTAATCGGCTTCATTTTTTTTTTTTACTTTTATTTAATTAAATGATCTTATATAAATCAACACGTGTTGTGAACTCGCGCCAACAACGGTCGTTGCTTTACCTGTATATATTATACGCAACGTTTTTGTGGGAATAGTTTTAATTTAAAAGAGAAATATTTATGTGTTAAATAAATATATGTGTTTTATCATTGTTAAAGGTAAGTCAAATAATAAGAAAACGAATACTGTTATATTTGCACGTGTAGCGTGTTAATGTTTTGTTAAGTTATATTCTTTGCACGTGTAACATTAAATTATATTTACACGTGTAGCGTGTGTTAATGTTTAGTTAAGCAAAATTGGCAACTTTATTATTGTTCTAAGAAAAATAAAGATGGCTGTTATTGCGCGTTTTTTAACTTACAGGTGTAATTGTGTTATAATTTACTTTATTGTGGTGAATCTGGGATTCCAGTAAAGTAAGTGTTATTTGTAATTAGAAAGCATAAGATTATCGAAAGCATAAACTTATAACGACAAACTATTTAGCGGGCACTCTGTTACTCCTTTCAGATGATTTCAGGCAAACACTTCCTGCCATTCGACGTTCAACGTACGCTGATGAGATCAACGCTTGCTTAAAATCATTGTCACTGTGGCGTAATGTTGAAAATTACAACTAAAAGTAAATATGCGCGTTCAAATACTTCAAGATCCATCTGCTGTGAAACATTCTCAAAACAACTATTAGATAATGGCGATGGAAAAATTGCTGTACATGAAAATACTGGATGCATAAAATTTCCGACAGATTTCTGCACAATCATCGACCACATATTTCCCGATGTATGCACACAATTCCAAAATCTTGATTGGTTGGTAGAAACAGCAATTTGGCAGCAAAAAATGTGGACGTCAATGGTTTAAATTCCAAGATACAACAGTTGTTGCCAGGAACTGGGTGTCATACAAATCTATCGATACAGTTTGAGATGCCAATGAAGCTGTAAATTATCCAATTGAGTTTTTGAATTCATTGGATTTGCCAGGTATGCTACAATTAAAGGTTGGATCTCCGGTTATTTTGATTCGTATTTTGAACCCACCATGGCTGTGCAATGGAACACAATTAGTCATTAAAAACTTAATGAAAAACGTTATCGAAACCAGCATTTTGAATGGCAAGTACCGGCGTTTAAAATATATTGCTGACACGAATCCCTATGATTCCCACAGATGTGCCAATTGAATTCAAACGTATTCATTTCCAATTAGATTGGCATTCGCAATGACAATCAATAAGTCGCAAGGCCAAACGATGTCTGTTTGTCACTTAGATTTGGGCACACCGTGTTTTTCCCACAGACAACTATACGTGGCATGTTCGCGTGTGGGTAAACCATCCAGTTTGTTTGTGTTGGGTAAAGACGGACTAACCAAAATATCGTACACTCCATTGCACTTAGAGATTGATGTTGATTATTTTTTAATTGCCATAATTAGTAGTAAATGTGTAAATAACTTTTTTGATGCATATACAGATGTTATATAATGTAATTTAAAATATATTTATTAATTTAATAAAATATAAAGGATGAAATAAATAAATGGTTAGTGTATTATCGCTTTATACTCCGTCATTGTCTGCAACGTTCCATTTCTCTTCCAATCATAACCATATTTCCACACACTTATAGTAAGTTAATTTTTTTTTTATTTAAAAAAAAAAAAAAATATTTTATAGAAATAATGTATGTGGCAAAAACAACGTTGCCGGGGGCCAACTAGTATATATATAAATGACCAATTAATTTCTTCATTTCGCCACCAAGAAGCAGTAGCTCTAACATTAAAAACATATAAAATAAGAATCTTGTAGGGAGAGAAGCATCTTATTTTGGAGCATATGATTTTTATCATATGAGCAGTGAAAGTATAATTAAAAAAAAAAAAAATGTTTCTTATTTTTCACAGCTGGCAAGAAATATGGACTGTAAATATGAAGGATATGTTGCTGTAACTTTAGCAAACTTTCATTGTATAAAAATTTCATCGTTGTGGATTATTTGTAAACTCAGTTATAATTATTTGGCTGTTGCTACAGATGGATTAATTGATGACGATGAAATTGCTAAGGTTAAATGTCCAGCTTCTTGTAAAGGTATGACTCTGTATAAGAACATCAAGCTAAAAAGAAAATTAATTTCCTAAAAAATTAAATATATTTTGATGTTTATTGCCCAAGTAAATTGACCCATGCTTTCCAGATCAATGAAAATATGTGATCTTTTTCATCCATATTGAAGCTCAGTCAAGAAAAAAATAGTAAAAAGTCTGTAACTAAATGTAAATAATTGATCTCTATGTAAACATAATCTATTTTTTATTTTATATACATTTTGGAAAAAAAAAAAAATGAAATTATAAATATTGAATAGCTTTTTTTTTTTTATGTTTATGTCAATATATGTATATTACATGCATATTTATGTATTTTCTTTTTTTTATATATGTGGAGAGCATGTATAGATGGTTCTCAGTTTTGTTTAAAAAAATTAGTTCCCATATTAAAATCAATAATTAGTTTGTATTTTATCAACTGAATCTAAAAAGAGTAGATGCAATAAAACCCATTTATAATTAATTACTGCATTTAATTTTATTATAGATATGTTATTTATTCTAAGCATTTACGTATATTTTTCTTAAAAATTTGTTCTCATTATTTATTAGTATTGGTATACTTTTTTTTTAACACTTTAATTCAAATTTTTAATGTTTTAAAATAATATAATTATTAAATTCAGATTATTAAGAAATAAAAAACATAAAATCTCTTAAAATTTTTATTGATACTGCTTATTTATGTTAAAGCTTAATTGTTAATTGTTCAGCTTTATTGATATCCAGGTTTAAAAGAAATAAACTATGCAAGCCAGTATAATTTTTATCATTGTAAGTATTTGCTTGAAATTATTTTACATTTAAATATAACTTAGGTTTCTAATTAACTGTAATTTTTTTTTATTGCGAAATTTAAACTTACAAATTACCAAACTATTTTTTAAAATTTTTCACATGGCGTAAGTATGTGTCAGGCAAAGACAGGGCACGGGCTAATTTCTTCATTATAAATGATAGCCACCATTTTCTACTATCAGATTTGGTGAACATTTATTCTAAATAGTACAAAACACTAATTGCATGTACAATTCTTAGTACAATGAGTTTTTCACAAGCAAAAGTGATTCAAAAAGGATTTTTCAAATTTTACATTCCTTTGCTGGAAATGAGAAATGCCAAAAGCATTTTCTAATGTGATAACAAAACCATCGTCATAAATAGAATCTTCAAGCTCCATGATATCCAAAAGTAAGAAATAAAAATTCAGTATCTGAACTTCTTTGGTATGTAAAAGGAAATATATAAGTCGTTGTGAATATTTCTAAACCACTTTTATGCGATAAACGCGCGTAAAAAAAAGAATTCGCAACAAAAAAAAAAAAAAAAAAAAATTTTTACATTAAAATGTCTCAGTACTTTCTTTATTGAAAATGGCGAGAAAAAATCAGTTGCCTGAATCAATGACCAATATAAGACTTTCTTCATCATAAATCTCTCAATAACAGAAAATTCTACAGAATTTTCTTGAATTGATTTCTTAGTAATTTAGATTTCAGGTAGGTCGCATAAAAAGTGAATAAAAATCGGGTAAAAAACAACTTTTTTTATCTAAATTCGTATAATTTCGAATTCGCGTAAAAAAATGTATTCGCAGAGGGTTTAGATGCATTTTTAATTTAGGTAATTTAAAACTGACAATTTTAACCTTTTATAGTAAACGGAATTCTGTTATTTTAACTATTCTACTGATATATGCTTTAATTCCGGTTTCTGTTCTCAGTAACAATCAAATAAAAGTAATTTGTCTCTTGACCAGTGGCGTAACAATAGGGTGGCAAGACGGGCAAATTTCCATGGAGCTAGCTCGAACAAGAGGCCATTTATTTTCCGGAAGAGCCTTACATTTTGATTTATTATATGGGGGGTCTGAATGACCATAGTGGCTAACTCTCTGGCTCTCGGTAACATGTATCGGATTCGAATCCCGGCGGTGCCAATATTGTAGTGGTTCGGAATCCACTTTAAGTCGTAGGTCCCGTCTCATATGACCGTAGAGTGTCATAGAGCCCCAATCAGACTTCTTCTCACCTATCATTTTCTAAACTGTAAAGGAGCAACTCAGCTCTAGGCAGAGTGGTGTGGTGTAACAGTAGTAGCATACTGGGACATTGACAAATATCTAAGAAATTTAAGAAATTCTAATTCTATTTAAGAAATTCTATTCTATTCGCAATTTGGTTATTCTATCTATGGAACATTCATCATGTTCAGAAACTTCAACTTTGATACTGTCATTACAATCTTGCTGATCAGAAAGTCAGAAAAAAGCATTCTAATCTATTCGCAATTTGGCTATTCTATCTATGGAACATTCCATGTTCAGAAACTTTTGTTTGATACTGTCATTGACAATCTTGCTGATCAGAAAGCCAGAAAAGCATTCTATTCTATTCGCAATTTGGCTATTCTATCTATGGAACATTCCCCTGTTCAGAAACTTCAACTTTGATACTGTCATTGACAATCTTGCTGATCAGAAAGTCAGAAAAAAAGATTTTAACTTGAATAAAATTTTTACAAAAAGACCGGTAATTTCATTTGATGTTCCTTTTAAATCGGCCAATTTTTTTTTGGGCCTCAAACGCTAAAAATCTCATATTTTGGGTACTCCACTAAAAAAAAAAATGCGCCAGCTCAAAATGGTGATTCTTTGCATTGATGGGCCTGCATTTTGAAAAATTTTCCACAAACCTCAGATGGTATAGTTACACCAATGCGACTTGGCTAAACATTAATACATTAAAAGATACAAGGTTTCTTTTTAGTTTATTATAATTAATTTTCAACGTGACAATAACAAAATTCTCATGGTTTTTGCATAATTATTGGTTCCATACTTACTTAAGTGCATCTGTCATGAAGAATTAATCAATTTGGCATCCCTGAAGCTTAAATAAAGTTTTTGCGCAAAAACGAGTCTTTGATGGTGCGGGTTTTTACTCCCAATACTGTATTTTTCAAACATTCGACTACTGAATGCCTGTAAATAACATTTATAATCCATATATAATATTTTGCATTTAAATAACATTAGATTTTGACTCTCAAAGGCCCTGATTTACTATATGTAACATTTAATATTGATTTCTGCAGAAAAAACGTGACATAAGTTTAATAATGTTTTGAAATCTTGTAAATCAAGGAGATTTTAAAAATTTTTAATCAAAATTTTTAGTAATTAAAATGTTATTTTAAATTGCATATTCCATTGCTAAAATGCAAAATTGCCAGTTTGGATTTTTCATAAATGAACTTTTATTTCATACTATTGTCGTTATGATAAGATAGTTTCCAGATATTTGAAATATGTTGCTCCTTTAGTCTTCCATTCAATTCAAAATCCCCTTTTTAGTATTCATTGGTAGACAAGTAGGAAATTCAACGTTGTTTATTTTTGTAAAGGGAAACTATATAGAAAATATTTTTTTACATTAGGTATTTGAAAAAAAAAGGACCTGTTTTTAAGTCATTGTTATAATCCCAAATAACCAGCCGTATACAGACCTATACCAAACATATTCTTTATTTAATATGTATCAAATATACACTGAAGTGACAAAAGTCATGGGATAGCAATATGCAAATTTTCAGATGGCAATAGCATCGCGTAGAACAGGTATAAATGCGCACTGCTTTCGCAGAGCTTTCATTTCTGTTCAAGTTATTCATGTGAAGAGGTTTTGACGCGATGATGACCGCACGATGGGAATTAACAGTCTTTGAACGCGGAATGTTAGTTGGAACTAGAAGCATGGGTCATGCATTTTCGGAAATCGTTAGGGAATTCAACATTCCCAGATCCACTGTGTCAGAGTGTGCCGAGTATGACATTTCAGGCATAACATCCCACCATGGACAGCGCAGTGGTCGACCGCCTGCACTTAACGACCGAGACCGGCGACGTCTGCAAGAGTCGTAAATTCTAACAGACAAGCAACACTGCGTCAAATAACCGCAGAAATCAACGTGGGACGTACAAGGGACGTGTCTGTTAGAACTGTGCGGAGAAATTTGGCTTTCTTGGGCTATTCCAGCAGAAGACCGACTCCGAGTGCCTTTACTGACAGAACGACATCGCTTGCAGCGACTCTCGTGGGCACGTTGGGTTGGTCCCCAGGATGAATGGAAAACCGTGGCCTCCAGTCCGATGAGTCACGATTTCAGTTGGTAAGAGCTGATGGTAGGGTTCGAGTGTGGCGCAGACCCCACGAAGCCATGGACCCAAACTGTCAGCAAGGCACTGTTCAAGCTGGTGGTGGCTCCGTAATGGTGTGGGCTGTTTTTTCATGGCATGGACTTGGTCCTCTGGTGCGACTGGACCGAACATTAACTGGAAATGCTTATGTTCAGCTACTTGGAGATCACTTGCAGCCATTCATGGACTTCATGTACCCAAACAACGATGGGATTTTTATGGATGACAATACGCCATGTCACCGGGCCACAACTGTTCGCGATTGGTTTGAAGAACATTCTGGACAATTCCAACGAATGATCTGGCCACTCCAGATCGCCCGGACAGGAATCCCATCGAGCATTTTATGGGATCATTGAGAGGTCTGTTCGTGCCCAAAATCCTGCACCATTAACGCTTTCACAATTATGGACATCTATCGAGCATGGCTCAATATTCCTGCAGAAGACTTCCAACGACTTGTTGAGTCCATGCCACGTCGAGTTGCTGCACTTCGCCGAGCGAAAGGAGGGCCGACACGATATTAAGAGGTATCCCATGACTTTTGTCACTTCAGTGTAT
>BPLR01020895.1:0-25353 GCA_021605095.1 Caerostris extrusa
GAAAAGAAAAAATGAATTTAATCTGATAATACAAAATTTATACTTCTTCTGTAAATAAAATAATACAATACAATAATAAACAGCTCTGATAACAAACATAAAATTCTAAAAATTAATAACATGTACATAAATATCGAAATAATATAAATATAAAAAAAAAATTAAACATATTAGTACATAAATTTTATCTACATCTTTAAACAGTGATTCACAAAGTTTTGAATTAAAATAAACGAAAAAAAAAAATTTAAAAAATTCAAGTAGGTTTTTTAATACATAAATGAAACAAATTATTCTATGAAATAAATTTTAATTTTATATCAAAGAAAAAGAAAAATGAATTTAACCTGATAATATAAAATTTATACTTCTTCTCTGTAAGTGAAATAACACAGGAGTGAGCAGCTTCTGGTAAGAGCGTTGGAAAAGTGAAGAATTTCTTATCTTACGCAAAGGCGACAAGGGCCCTTTGATATCCAATCCTAGCAAAAAATGACTTTCTTGATTTAGATAACATGAACTTTCCTGCACTTTTTCAAGGCCGTTCAAGTGGGCCTGGTTTATTCACAGTTGTGTAAAATAACCAAGAACACGAGAATTTGAAAGTGTTCTTTAATATAAATAAATAAGAATAAAAATAAATAAATGAAATGCAAAGATAAATAAGAAATGAAAAGTAAAAGTTTCTTCAATTACAATAATTTGCAGTAGTAGTAATTTCAGAACTATCCATTCACATGAATCGTCCTTTTTTATTTTCTTTTAAAATTTTATTTACATTCATAAAAAAATTTATTTTTACAATTCATTCTATTAGCTCACACTCTCCCTATATATATCTTGTTCAAATTTTCAATCGTTCATAAAATACTTTTATTCATCCACTCAAGTTTAAATACATTTTTTTTTTGAACTTGTAATGGATGACACTGATGTTAATGCAGTTTTTTCAAATATTAATTCATTAATTAAATTTAATTAATAAATTTTAGTTTTTTTTTATTTAAGTTGCATATATCTACCAATAGATGGCGCCAGATAAACTTAAATAAATGAATGGAAATTATTTATAAAGGACTTTCTGCAATATAGTGCGAAAAAAGTAGGAATTAACTTATATATATTTTTTTTTATATCACTTGTTTATTACAAATTAAATACTTTTTTAAAAAATGTTTACTGTTTTGTTTCTCAAAGATTTTTGATCGAATAGTTATGCTAACCGACTATTAAGAGTCTAAATAAATAATTTAAAGAACTAAAAATCTGATATTCAATGAATATTAAAAAATGTTATAAAATGAAATATATATTTAAAAATTTATAATTAAGAAAAGCAAATAAAATCTTAGAATTTTTTTTTTAATCGAAATTACACCCATACGTAATGCAGTTCACTAATTTTATTATAAAAAGATAATGACCTAAAAGTAAAATAATTTAATAGTGATAATTGTGATATTAACTATCTTAAGGATAAATTTAATGGATGCATTTTCGTACTGTATCTACTTATTTGTAGGAACTCTATTATGTTCTTGAAAATAAAAAATCTCATTTATCTTGCTTTACTTGTGTCCAATACTTGCATGCATATGTAAGTCCTTGATATGTGATAATACTTGCATATGCGAGTTTTGAAAATAAAATCCTACGTATGATTACAAATTCGCCCTGATTTTTCCGAGATGAGGATATCGGATATGCTCTTTCCCTCCCAAGTTTTATACAATTTGTTTATAAAATTGCAAAAAATTTTATAACTCCTTTCCAAATATTAATAATTTTATTTTGAATGATCTAAGCAACTATGATTACGACATTTCTTGATTTCAAAATCGCAAAAGACCTCGCGCTGTTATGAATATTAATTAAATTTTCGATATCCTCCTAGAATTACCATGCAGTTTCTCCGCTGAGTCACAATTTTTCATCCAATTGTTTTTGTTTCTATTGCTTATTTTTTTATTATTCTTAAAAATTATAATAATTATATAAAAAAATTATATATGCATAATTTTTTAATTAAAAGAAATATAAATAATTAATAAGTTAATTTTTAATAAATTAATAATATATATATATATCTTACTCTTTTCTATCTGATCAATGGGCTTAAAGCTTAAGAAACTTGTCTCATTCACAAAGCAGAAGATAGAGGTTGCTATGCAACCAAGGCCTCCGTCAATCTGGCAAATCGTTGTCGTAGTGATAATTGTGATATAAAATTCTCAACTAATCTCAATATTACTGAAAATGTATTCGCAATTGGAGAATTCGGCGCGAAAACACTGCATTAAATGCACCACACTCTTTAAAATGTTTCACCAGCAAAATGTGTGAAATATCTACCGAAACAAAAACTTTTATTAAATTTAATTAAGTCAACTGCATGCAAAAATAGATTAATAAAAACTAGCAGTAACCGGCGCACGTTGTCCTGCCAAAGATAAAAAGCATTGTAGAAAATTACATATCGCAATATTCTCCATGTTCCAATATATGAACATACTAATTTTCATGGATATCGTTTGAGCGGTATATAAGATGAAACGCTGCAGCACCATCTGGTGCCAGGTAATCATAAAGTGGATACGCGAACATGATTTCATACTGGAATGCATATTATTACCGATTTTCATAGTGATTGGTTGAACGGTATAGAAGTTGATATACTGCAATACAATCTAGTGGCGACTTACATCAAAGGGGGGTAACATAAAACGTTCGTGTCCATCAAAGGATAACATAAAAACGTTCGTGTCCATCAAAGGGGATACATTTTTTGTTCGTGTTTGACAAAACATGGTCAAACACGAACAAAAATTTCATCCGAATCGGTGCAGCCGTTTAGGAGAAGTTCAGTGATACACACATGTACAGAATAATTATACATATATAAAGATATATCGATTGTAGCGCCACCTACCGGGTCCAATTGTGAATCTAAATCATCCAAGGAACCCTCAAACACACAAAATTTCATCAAAATCTGTCCGGCTGTTTAGGAGGAGTTCAGTGACAAATGCATATATAGAAGAATTATATATCTACAAAGATATAATTCACACTTTTTTTTTTTTTATAATTACTTAATTTAGTACTTATACTACGAAACTTTTTGCAATACTGAACATAGAAAATATTGCAGATTTTAAATATGTTTTCTAAGAGTCTGTTTCTGCAATCTTATCAATTTTAAATCCCGATTTAACATTACCCCTTGTCGACTTTTAAATAAAGTGAGTAAATAAACACGTTTATAATAAACACTGCCTGTTCAAAATTAATAAACTAACATTTATTATTTATAACAAATTTTAAAAATATTTTAATATTAATAAATTATAAATTAAATAAATAAATATAATAATTACATAAATTATAAAATTATATTAATAAATTTAAAAAAATAATAAAATTTATTTCTAATAAGAGCATTTATTACTTATAACGTTTTCGTGCTCTAACGATTTGTAGATGCTGTTACAAAATAAGCTGCGATAGAAAATTCTGACCTTGCATTTATTTAATTGTATTTAATCGTGTATTGTATGAATATAAAAACTATATCTAATCTGTCATGCAAGTTATCTAAGAGTTAAGTTTCGAAATTAGTACTCAAATAATTCAGTGTAGTAGGATGTTTACTTATTAATGTACTCATAGCATGAAAATGAGATTGCCAACGTTCTTACGAATTTGATAAGGCTATCATGAAATTTTCCTTCACTCAAGTAAAGAATGATTATTTCTCACAGCGCTAATAAAAAGAAGGAAAAAAAAAAAGTGATCCATGTTCCAAATGAGTTTTGCAATTCTTATTTTAATTTGTTATATACTAAAATAACTTTAACAAAACATTTTTTTTTTTTTTTTCTGAATAGTTTTATACTTTTGTCTACTACAATTTGTATCATCTATTATATTTCAAAAGTAAAATAAAACTGATTACAATTTATGTATATTTATTTATTATTATTTAAATTTTTAAGCAAATGTATTAGAAGTGAAATTAAAATTCATAAGTTATTCAGAAATGTGATGAACTGAGGTTTAGTTTTAAAGAAACTACAAAATTAAATTTGATTTGCCCACAATTGCAATATTAATGTTTTTGGAAAATCAATATTGAAAATATTTATTGCTCATATCTACTTTTACATTGATTGATCATAACAATTTCGTGAAAATTGAAAACCAAAACAAAACACCTCTTATTTAAATGCATGGATATAATTCGTTCGAACCTAAAATGAACAAATCACAATCTGACATAGTTAAAACTTTATTGAATATTTATAATGTTGAAGAAAACCACATAAAACAAGTAATAATCTTTCATGAAGAGAAAATATTGTTTCAGATAATCGTCATAAGAGAAATTTACTATTATTAAAAAAATTATAAATGCCAATGCAGTCCAAGAGTAAACGCAGCTAACGGGCGTACCGATTACGAGAGTTCCAATGTGTTAGTAAGTACCGATAAACCTCCACATCTTAAATTAATTATAAAATTTGTATAGAATATAATTGCTTAGATTAACAAAAAAAAAAAAAAAAACCCTACTATGAGCCAATTAAAGCACAAAGATTGGAAAAAGCAACTGTTGTGGGTACAATTAAGTGTCCTTTACACGATGCTCAAAAAAAAGAGATTAGAATAAAATGAAAAAGACTTTGATGAACAGATAGCCTGATATCGTGCCAGACAGTAAGTGCACATCGTAGCCTTCGACTTTAAAAGTTAAAGCCAAAAGAAAAAAATCTACATATTCTACAATTGTTTCATTGCGATCCCCCTCCCTCAAATCATGAAACATAAAAATTCTATTCAAAACTGACTAAAAGAGGATTCTTATACAGTGATAACAAATAATGTTAATGAAAAGAACTAATTTATAAAATTAAAAGTGATTTCAGCTTAGCATTCTCTTTGTGAATACATTCTCCCTGTCGAGAATTCAACTTTGGCTAAGGTGTTTAATAGTATCATATTAGGTTAAAAGGGATAATGCAACTTAGGGACAATTTTTGAAAAGCAAAAAAATATTATTGCACTTATTTAATTATTAATATATTATCCATATTTAATTATTAATCATCTTTCATATAATTTTTTTTGTTTCCATTTAGAAGAAGCATTTTTTTTTTTTTTTTGTTTGTTTTGCAGTAAAGTTCCAATTTAGAGAATTTTCGATACCTTGTTTATTATTATATTTTTTGCTATAAAGAAAATGTCGCATAGACCTAAAGTAATAATCTTATGGGGCTATGCTTGGATTATAAAATGGATAATATAGTATTTCCCATTCTAATTCATTCAATTTCTGTTGAGTTATTTGTGTGGTATACTCGAGTTATTAGAGCCTGATGGCCGAGTGGCTAGAACTCTGGCACTCGGTACCACACGTTTCACGTTTGAGCTCCAGTGGCGCCATGAATGTTTGTAGTGGTTTCAGAATCCATTTTAAACCGTTGGTCCAGGTCTAATATGATCGTAGAGCGTTGCGTGGATGGTGTTACTCGCGTCCGTAGCATATCGTCAAGCTACACGTGTCCCCTGGGTAGTGATAAATGAGTAACAGCGGTGCAGCCCTTGCTTATAGCAGAAAGATAACTGTCTTTATATTGTCAGCTGCATTAGGAAAAAAAAATGTCCGAACTATTTGAGCGGTGCGGGTCCGACGTTATTTTGTTGAAGAACCATACTCTGTCTACCAAACAATGCAAGTTCGTTCAGTGAATACAGCCTGCTTTAAATTCTCAGTTGTTGAAGTAGATGTATGAGGTGGCAGTTTGGTTAATCACAAGCAGTTCAAAATAAACCATTCTCTCCATATAAATACAAAGCAAAACCTTCTTTAGGTGCAATCCTGGCTTAGAAGGTGGGAATGGGTTTTTCTTTCGAGCTTAACCATTGTTCTTTTCGAATAACGTTTGCATAAAGCATCCACATTTCATCTCCAGTCACCATATGCTTTAAAAGGAACATTTTTATTTCTTGTAACTAGTGATGTGCTTTTTCTGATTTTTCTCGTGTTATTTTTACTATTCAAAAGTAATAATTAAGTAATAAAAAAAGTAATAGTAATAAGAATATTCAAAAGTAAGATAAAT
This sequence comes from Caerostris extrusa, assembly GCA_021605095.1. Classification (NCBI taxonomy): domain Eukaryota; kingdom Metazoa; phylum Arthropoda; class Arachnida; order Araneae; family Araneidae; genus Caerostris; species Caerostris extrusa. The sequence goes on from BPLR01020895.1 coordinate 6,123, forward strand.
GTAGTAGTAAATGAAGAATGAAGAAATCCCAATTCTACAAGAAACGTTTTCACATTGAATAGCCACAAGTATATATCAAAATTTGAAAATTCTAGTCGTAAATGAAGAATGAAGTATTCCAAATACAATAAGAAGCACTATACGGCTCAATAGGTACCGAAAAATGCCAAGAGTAATAAATATGAAACTTCAAGAAGAATGAATTGATCAACGCACTACAAATGTTTAAAATTCCAAGCCAAATGTGAAAAGTGCTTCACGATCTCTAGCCAGGACAACATCATGTCTTCACACATGATAAAAAAAAAAAACTTATGTGCTTTTTAATTTATAACTTAATTCAAAGTTAGAATTAAAGATTTATTTATTATCAAAATTAATTATCGATTTAGAATATTATCTATCATTTTTATTTACACTAGTGACTATTTACCCATGTTGTGAATATCACGCCAATTCCCAACGTTATCTTGTGAATACAGCATAAGCACACATTTTCTGCAACCCTATGTCCATTTTTAGCCGTATTTAATGCACACTAACCATAACTATATTTACAATTTACAAACATAAAATTATATCCCATTAAGCACACAATTCTTTTTTTTTTCTTCCCCAATAAAAATCTTTTATTTCTCGATGCAACATTCAAATAATAGTAGAATTTAGAAATGCCACTATGACTAAGCAAATTTTAGCATTGCATATCTCTTTTGCCATTTTAAATAAACTACGTTCGTTTGATCAATGTCATGATTTACTTTTATCGAGCAAATAAAGCCAAGGACAAACTTCGTTATATCTCTCTCCCTCCCTCAATCTTGATAGTTGCATGAATGAATGAGACATTTTAAATCTCCAGACATTATCTGCTTTTATTAGCATGGCGTTTAAAAAAATGAAATTTACCGAAAAATAAAAAGGAAACATTATGAAACTAAAATACATCTGAACAAATGAAAGCAGATGATTTTTTAATTACGTATTTGTAAGAAACAATTTATCTTTGTTTTAATAAATGTTTTTCAGGTTCAATTCGTAAGTGATCGTCTTTAATATATTTTGTGTCCTTTTAAAATGTTTTAATAAAAAAATCATGAAAAAAATAATTCTAATTATTTCTTTTTTAATTAAATAAAAAACTAATTTCAATACAATTTAACAATGCATTAGCCCAATATTATCAGCATCAATGGTGGGCCAAGGCTGTCTGCCTGCTTTGTTTCTAGACAGGAGATGTTTTCTATTTACGAGGTAGGGTTGTCAGCTCAAGCACAACGCCCTACAGCCATATTAGACCGGGACCACGGTTTAAAGTGGATTCCGAACCACTACAAACATCCATGGCACCGCCGGGACTCGAAACCGAAACCTGTGGCACAGAGCGCTAGTCACTCGGCCATTCAGGTCCCATTATATTATTATAACAAAGTATTATATTGTTATAATACTTTTAAGGATTAAAGCACTTAAATTTAAAAAAAAATAAATAAAGTGACTTCCTCTATTGTAACAGTCACAAATTATGAAAACATTATTAATTTTTAATTAAATAAAAGTACATATTTTTTATTGCCATCAGACAACATTCACAATTGTTTATTAAATAATTATGAAGAAAAAAAAAAATGACACCACAGCTCATTTCTGCATCTTATACCATTTTTGATATTTTGCTTGTGTCTATTATTATTTTTGATCTCTATTAGATGTCTTGGAGTAACGATTAAAATTGTTTTTATATTAGAATTCCATACAAAAAGAGTTTGCTAGCAGCTTATTATTGATCATATTTACTAACTAATTTCTTTGATAGGTGGTGCTAATAAGACTATCAGTATATGCCAAGTTTTTGAATCCAAATTTAAATTAAAATTATTAGTTGGATATAATTGTATTCAGAAAGAAAAGGTGAATTCAAATTACAAATCTTTTAGAGTCTTTAAATTGAATAAATTCTCCTGTCATTATAATATTGCAGACAGTTTATATGATATATTTAATTTGTATGATGATGCTGAGGTAAATATAAGAGAGGAAGCAGTTTTAATATATTATTATGAAAGATATGTAGGAAGGCAAGTTTGTAAGAAAATTAATTGCATGTTATTAGTTTCAGATTAAAATCTTCAATATGAAACAGACAATTGTGAGAAAAAAATTAAGTATTATTAACAGAGGAAATTTAAAATAGTCCACATAATTTGTTGTTGATATCATTGTATGGACTTATAGAATATTTATAAAACTTATTTGCTAAAAATATGAAAGTATAATTGCATAAATCAAAAGCCTTTATTATAACAATTAGCTTTGTAAAAACAGATCTTTGATTGCAGAAATTCAATGTGTTTGTACAAATCATGCAGAAATTTTCATTAAACTGTTGATCTGTTTCAGTCAATATTTTTAGTAATAATAATATTTTTAGTAATTTTAAGGTGAGATATGATAAAATTAAGATTCCAGTTGTCAACTGTAACCTGTTAATAATATAAATAAAAATGTTTTTTAGTCAGATTAAAATTTATTAATATGTTTAGTACTCATTTTGCCTATAATTGCATGTATTTTGTGTATTTGCTACAAAATAAAAAATATTTGAAAATCTGAAAATTTATTAATATACATTTAGGATTCATTATGTATATAATTGCATATAATTTTGCTTTAGAACAAAAATATTAACTTGTTAGTATTAAAAGTATTTTAGATTGACTATTATGTATTTATAAAAGTAAAAATAAAGTTTAGTATAAAAAAAAATATTTAGTATAAAAAAAGTTTATATATAAAAATTAATAAAAAGGGATAATATCCATAAGACAATATATATAATAGTTTTAGTGTTTTGAATGGAAATAACCCAGCATTCATTAAGCAATAAATTTTGAATATTTCAAATTTTTCAGTAAAACTATCTTTTCAAATCATAACTATAAATATAAAAATAATTTTTCTTTCATGAATAGTTTTCAAAATAGTTCTCAAATGTGTATTTTGTTACACTAAATAATTTGGCGACATTCAAATAAAAAAGTTTAAGAATGAAATTCATTTTACCTCATTTAAACTAAATTTTATTTATTTCAATTTGTTTAATTGAATTTTTATACAATATGTTTAGATAAATTTAACAAAAAATAAATAAAAATTTGAAAAATATATTTTTGTAATACATATACAAACTTTGAGGGTGATTTGTTCTTATCTTTTTATAAACAAGCAATTTAATTTAAAAGATTTAATTTCTGCAACTGGAAAATCATTATATATTTAAAGCAATTAGATTTATATTAAATAACGTTTATATATAAAACACTTTAAAGCAGGTTCTTAATACAGCTCTATTGATTTAAATATATCTAACTCTTATTTCGAAATCACTAAAAGAAAGCGGTTCGTGGGGTCGCCTTCACACTGAAAGAAGCGAGAAGCTGGCGAAACCAGCATCGAGTCCCGGTACAGCGCGATTAATGAAGAATCTCCCTACCCTGATCCCGACTGAATACGGTTGGTCGTCGCCGTGAAATACGTATCAAATGCGAGCGGTTAATTGTACGAAGGTGACCGACAAGTAGCGATAGCGATGTTCGGTTCGGCAAGATTCAGTAGAAAAGCATGAGAATTGCACGTGCCAATGTGTGAATAACAGGAAAAAAAACTAAGTTAAAATAGCAGCAATTTTCCTGGCAAATTTAATATAAATAATACATTATCCTTCAAATAAGCATTTACCCACAGTTTAAATACAATCATATTGCACTTCCTAGTATCCACGGCGTCGGACATCGATAAACCTATATGAACTTCTGCAGCTGCTCTTTTTCCACCCTTATCATTATCAGTCTACAATCTTCCTCCCCATCCCCCCCAAAAAAAAATAAAAAAAAATAAAACAAAAAAACTTTCGTTTCGTCTGCAAAAAATATCTCATGCCTTTCTACCTTTCCTTCGTTTTTCTATTATTACTTTAAACGAAGAGAATGTTCGAAATACCAGCTAACATTTTTTTTTTTTCTTCAAAACTATAAATAATATCTATCATTTACCAACAATGTATTTAATATCTGGAAGCCATGAACACAAAATTTAATTCACATCAAGACTGTTTATTTAAGATAAATCTTTTAAATGAAATTTAATAAGCAAATTTGCAATATTTTACAAATTCAAACTTTATAAATGCCAAATAAACAGAAATAAATGTCTGTATGATATATTTTTAAATATATTTTACTACTACATACCTCAAATTTATCAAGTTCCTTAGTTTTTAAGAATTAGATCAGACTGGAAGTTATAATTTCATTATTTAATAGTTTATCCTATTTAGAAAATAACAAATTTTTTTTATTGCTTATGTTTCTAGTTAAATCTTCTGGAAATGCACAAGCAGGTACACAATAAATTCTCTATTTTTTTTTAACTACTCTTAAATTACAGTCAAATTAGGAAATCTGAATAAAAAGTTGCATGAACTTTTTTTTTAATTAATTGTTCCTATCTATCAATAATATTTTTCCATACTCCAATCACTTCTACTCAATATTTGTTTTAAACAAATAGTAGTTTAAATTATCATTACTTTATTTAAAGAAATTTCAATAAAAATTGATAATACAATTTTATTTCAAGGAAAAAAATAAAGAATAAATAAAAGTATGGATTTAATTAATTAATATACATAATTATTTAGAGCATTTAAATCAACTATTATATAATTATTACACAATAAAATATTTTATTTGATATAAGTATATAGAACAGTTAATATTTTTAAACCATTTTAATCCATACAAAAAAAAAAAAATGTATCAACAATCAATTTATTACATGTCCATGCATATATTCATATAAATGATAGAAAATTGAGACCCTTTTTTTTTTAAACAGATTCATATAAATCAAGATGTTTATAATAAAGGTACATAAAAAACAATTTTATTTTTAATACATAAAAGTTTTAAATTTTTTGAGCAAAACTTCATATTTTTCTAGAGATTAAAACAAAAATATTCATTATATAATATTTTCAAATATTTTAAGATGGTTAAGATGATATTCTGATAATTTTAGACATTATAAATGATCAGATCACTCTTTAAAAAATTAATCTTAAAAAAAAATTTAATAAATTTTAATTATAAAAAAATTTTCATATGATAAGTTAAAAATACAGAATAATAATTGATAAATAAAGAATTTTTTTCATTGAAGAATATTTCCTTAACCTAAATTTACAAAATACTATCATTAAACTTTTATTATATCTTAATACATATATTTTATTATATCTTAATAAATATAAATTACAGCTAAGGAAATTATATTCAAATAATTCTCTTACTCACATATTCTAAAAATTCTGTATTTCAATTTTACACTTTAATTTCATTGTTTCTAAAACATAGGTTGCATTTATGTTTATATCATAATTTTAAATAAAAATAAAGTATTTCGAAATAAAGTATCATCTAAAATATTTAAATTGTTAATTGAAATCAGATTGAATTCAATTAAATTATATAATTCATATAAAAGAAAAAATATACACTTAAAAATGAAAATAAAGTTTTTTGATTAGGCAAGGAAAACAATAAATATGCAATTGAAGATAATTTGCAATGTCACAAAATAACAAGTTCCTAAAATAATTTTTTTTTTTTTTTTGTTATTTGGAAAAGGAGGATATGAGATATTATACAACAAAACAAAAATTATTGATATTTTATTTCTATGATAAATTGATTTTCATACACTTTTATGAAGAAACAAGAACTTTTGCATTAAATTGTACTCATATGAACAAATTAATAAATAATATATTTACAATTAAATCTTCGTCAATTAACAGCTCATTCAATTTTCAAAATGCAAAATTAAAATATAGACATATATAGTCTTTTTTAGAAATTATTTTAAAATTATCTCTACTAGAACTAAAAAAAAAAAAAATTTACATTTTAGTGAAGTCATTAATTTTGTTCTTATAATTTATGTTTGGAATTAAGCATTCTGAATTAAATCTAGTTCAGTAACAGCAAGTTATTAAATAAATATTCATATAATTATGTAATAAGCCCTTCCAACATTGATAAGAAAGCCGATTACATAAAAAAGACGGCATTGATTATTATGTCACCACTTATTTCAAAATGCAAAATTAAAATATAGACATACATACTTTTATTTTTTACAAAAATCAAGATATTGTAAAAAATTATCTTAAGTTAGAATCCCCAAAAACAGTAGATTTTAGTGAAGTCATCAATTTGGAACTGTCCTTATAATTTATATTTGGAGTTAAGCATTCTGAATTAAATCCAGTTCCGCAATAGCAAGTTATTAAAAAAATATCCATATAATTATGTTAATTATTTAATAAGCCCTTACAACATTGATAAGAAAGCCGGACAGTAAAAAAGCCGGCATTGATTTACACCCATTATTTTGCATGCATAAAATAAAAATTCAAGAAACAAACAAAATGATCTGACTTACTTCTTGAGGAATTATTTTGCTTACAACAAATAACGAATGGTCAACTATTTGTATAGAATCGGCGTTTCTCTGTCAACAGTAACGTTTTCAGTTTAGCCGGGTGTATAAATATAGATACCGAAATTCGAGAAAAGTACGCTGTTTATATTTTGTATTCACTGTATATGTATGAAGACATGTTGGCGCCATCTATCGGAAAGAATGTCAACAATATATTTTTGAAAAATTTAATTCCTAATAAAAAGCTTGTTAACATTAGATTTCATAAAATTTAATTCATAAAAAAGTTGCATGATTTGTATTTAATTTTGCAAAGATTTTGATGAGAAGTGATAAAGCGTACAATAAAATTTATTCAATCTGAAAAATATTTCTGTATAAAAAGTATTTCATTTATTCAAGATGTTTTTAAAACTGTATTATCACATAAAATATATTGTCTAGAGAGACATTGAACATTAAAATATTATTTAAATATCAATTGAAAGTTATAAAATTTTAAAAATTAATTTTAAGAAGAAAAACTAAATAAGTTCAGTTATTTTTTACATTTTTTTCTAATAGATGGCACCACAAAACAGATATGAATTTGGAGCAAGTCATGAAAGTGTGTCATAATTTTAATGAAAAGTAATAGCACTGAAATTGAATCAAGTTAATTAAATAAACTATATTATATATTTATATTTACGGAAGAAAAAATTAAGCAACGGCTACATACAGCCACTTTTTAATAAAAAGTGCAATAATATAATCTAATTCAAATTTGTTTGGAATAAGGTAAAAAAATATATATTTACCACGTAGATTAAAATAAATCAAAAAGCTCGCTAGTTAAACAAAAACACAGCCAAATAATGTTTTACCAAAAAAGATTAATAAATAATATTTAAAAATATGTTGTGTTAACCCCTGAAAAAAATTAAGAAATTATGAGTATTTATAATGCTTTTAGAATTCAAATGAAATGCTCTACTTGCATCGGTGTCAAATCGGCTAAAGTACGTGTTGAAATTTTTCAAACTAATTTGAAATAGATGAGATATATTAAAGCATGATTCAAAGATCCAGAAAATCTGAAAAAATCGAAATTATTGAGATACTAAAATTAATGAGTCATCAAGCATAGAATACAAAATTTTGTATTTAACTAAAAATTCTTGGAAATTTTTAGATTTTTTTTTTTTTTTTTTTGTAGTTATGCAGTTCTCTGCTTCTGAAATCTCAGGAAAAAGTTATAGTTATAAAATAACATGATGAATATGTAATAGGAATAGATGTCAATGTCTTTTAATACAATTCTTTAATTTTAAGATTAGGAATAAGATTTTTCAAGATGTCAAACAAGCATTAACTTCGGATTTTAAAATTCGAGATAGTCAACGTTAAATTCCAGCCTAATAAGAGAAAACCATGCTATTCCCATGTCCTTTCTTGTTTACACGGATGCTTTCTTATTTCAAAGAAGGAGATAAAAAAAAAAAAAAAAGAGTTAAAAAATTCTATGTTAGAAAACGTGTAACTAATTTTAACAGGGTTTGGTTTGGTGTGTCGCTCTACGGTCATCTTGTGCACACGTTAGGCTAAAAGTGACCGGGATCTACAGTTTAAAGTGGATTCCCAACCACTACAAACATCCATGGCACCGGCGGGACTCGAACCCGAAACCTGTGGTACCGAGCGCTAGCCACCAGGCCACTAATTTTAACAAGGAGTTTGGAGTAATATTAGTAGCTGTGTATGGCTTTAGCTTGATCATTATTGAAATCTAAGAATAATCTATGGTATTGCCATTACCCTTGATGCTGTCTTGAATTATGGTTGTCAGGTAATTTTAGAGAAAACCTTTTTCAAAATTCTCTATAAATTGCTCCTATTACTCTCTCTTATCTCAAAATTCTTTATAAATTCAAAATAAATTACTTTTGTAATGAATTTTTTGATATTGATGATTCTTGAGTAATGTGGCTTGTCAATGTCCGTCTCTTGTGCTAAGAGGATGAAATTACATTTTTTATTTTTGCTCAGAAAAACAATTGTAAACGTCAGAATAATGTTGAGCAAATATATACTTTAGGGAGTGAAGGCCGAATATCTCGAGCTCTGGAGCAACAGATTTCGGGTTCGAGTCCCGACTGTACAATGTATGTTTTTAGTGGTTCCAAATACCTATAAACCGGTCTAATATGGCTGTAGAGCGTTGGATGTAGGGCTGACTATTCTACCTCATAAAAAGAAAATATCTCCCATCTCGAAATCTGCTCGTAGTCAAACGGCCATGGCCCACCATGCGGCTGTTACGCCAATGAAGGACAAGAAGAAATTTTTGTTTTGAAACTTTTACAGGACAAAAGTTAAATGCATTAAAGTTCATAAATTATGAAGTTCAACTGACCAACATTGAATATAAATTTATTATATTATACAATATAATAAATTTGTAAAATAATTCAAAAAAAATTTTCTAACACCTAATACAATTATTTATATCAATTCTTTAAAAAAATAATTCAATGAAAAACAGAATTAGATTATAAACATTTAAATTGCTGATAATATAATATTATCAATAAAAAAATTTTAAACCATAAACATAAGTAATATAATACGAAATATTTTTTTAATTCATATTATTATATTATTTATAGATCATAATCAAAAATTAAATTGACATAGATGATTAACTATTCAATTGCAATACTTCTGTTAAACATTTTTTTAAATTTATAAATACAATAACCAGATTTTAAATTTTTGACACAAAACAGCCTGAATTTACTCGTATATCTATATATTCTGAAAAAAAGTTATACTTTTAAATAGGAACACATACAAGAACACAACTAGAATTCAATATACAACTTGAACAAAAACAAAAGAACAATACATACAAATTTTAGTAGAATGCAATGTATGAAAATTGCAATGCATTAAAAATTCTAGTAGACGCAACTTCGATTTTTCATTTTTTCAAATAGATTTCGAATGCAATCTTATTTAGCATTTACAAATTGATTAAAACATAGTATAAATAATTTTCTTAAATCAAAGAATAATACAAATATGTTCTATTTTATAGATTAATGAAATTTATTCTGTGCAGAAATAAATTGTCAATAATTTTATCAGATTTATAAAAACTCTTTATAAACACATTAGAACAATATTCTTTAAATGCGAAGCAATTACGATTTATATTTTAAGAAAATAAGTAATATCAAGGATTGTTATTCAAGAAATATGAATAAAGTAGTCGCATTTATTTAAAATAGGCGTGAAAAAAATGTGATTTACTTTTTCTAGGATTAGTAATTCCGTTTCTTCAAGCAAAACAAAACAAAATCTTACCAAATAAGTCTTCTTATATTTATGAGGGTTTTTTTTTTTTTTTGTTTTTTTTTTTTTTTTTTTTTTGTTACTTTTCTACTTTAACAATCTTAAGTTGCCACAATCGTAATGAAGAAATGAAACTTGCAAACTGGAAAAAAAATTATTACTGAGCAGTGGCGAAGATAATTTTTAAAATCAACTACAAAGGTCAGGGGGCAGTGTGAAAGGGTGAATTATTGTTAATTATGATTAACCCAAGTTATGTATCAATTATTCTTCTTTCGGGATTCGAGATAACATCAAAAATTAATAAGAAAATAAAAAAGAAAGGTGTGATATTCAATCACTCAAAAATAGTTCTTGTCTACTATTGAGGAAGTTCAGTCAGTATAAAGAGGGCGCAGCTGATGTCCTGCAGTAAGTGTTGCCAGATATACAAAAAGAAGCGGTTATAGAGTATATTTATATACAGGCTTAACATCAAAACAATTCGTTTTTTGATCTTGACTTTTTCTAAATATAATATACATTTGATATAAGGGATAAATGATTTATAAAATATACGACATAATTTAGTAATAAAATAACAATCTTTCATGCAAATATGGGGCAATTACGCATAAATGTGCTATAGGAAAGCCAATTTTTCCCATACTCAACACTGAACTGTTTTTGGTATACATGAAAGAAACAAAAAAATCTACGAGGACCACACTGAAATGTGGCTATTCAGTTTTCGATGGCAAATCGTCTTATCACAATAGTTTAAAGTCTGTCATTTTCAGCTCAAATTTTCAGAATTTGTATTAAATCTGTAGGTCAGAAAATCTATAAAACGAGAAACTTCAATGTAAAAGTGCAATTTTCCATGTGTTAATTACGGTGATGTTACTTTTAAATTGAGATGACATCAAAGATCAAATTTGATTTTAGTTGTAGTATTTTTTTTAAAGTTTTAAACAATCGTCGCAAATACAAGAGACAAACAACTCAAAAAGTAAGTGTCTTCAAATTAGAAAAATAAAAAATTATCTTGAGACTTGTCGAAAATACAATAAGCTTGCGAAAAATCTCGGTTTTCGAGAAGCTTTTCATGTAAACAAAACACTTATAAATTTCATCTTCAGACAGTGTAATTGGAAGTTTTTCTCTAATTAAGTGTTGAATGAGAAACATTGAGAAACAAATGATTTACGACAAAGTATTTGTAACACCAAATCAATGTTTTGATTTTAACTGTTTTTCTTCAATTTATAAAACCTGAAAAGAAATATTTTTAACAATTCACCTACGTTGCAAAATCCTATTGTCTACATAGTGCCTTTGGTAAACGGATTTTACATTTTATTTATTTATTATTTTTTTTTTTTTTTGTGTGTGTGCCAATAGAATATGTTTAAATCGAGAAAAAAAAGACAGAGGCTGTATTTTATCAAGTATTGCTTTCTGTTCTCAAGGTTTGTATAAATAAGTAAGGGACAAATGTTTATTATACACTATCTTGATAAATTAAAAAATACATATATATATTGGTATTTTTAACCACATATTTTAAACAATCAAAAAAAAAAAGGTAGAGGATATCCATTATTTATGTTTCCTTTACTTCAACAATGAAAAGTTAGAAATGTTTTAAGGCCAGCGTTAAGTGCAGTTCTAGGGAAAAAAAAATTCAAAAATAAAATAGATTTTTAATACATGATTTGAAAGAAATACATATAGATGTATATGTTTATATTCATACATGAAATATATTATAAACACGGTGAAAGAAATGTTGCAAACCTGATATTTTTTAATACGCATATATTTATTTAATTATATAATTATCCCAATATTCAGAAAAAAAGAAATTAACTCGAAATAAATTCTCAGCTTAACATTTACTTTCTCTATATCGCCCAGTATTTATCTTCTAAATACAGGGTGGTTATAGTTATGCATGGTTAGTTATCCATCCATACAGTTATCCAAGGCACCGCCGGGACTCGAACACCCGAAACCTGTGGTACCGAGCGTCAGAGCGTCTAGCCACTCGGCCATTCAGGCACTATTGCTGAAGATTGCTAACAATATTAAACACTTTATTGTTAACTTATACTGTTAACTTAACAATGTTGTATTGTTTGTTACTTAACGATAAGCTAACAATATTACACACATAGCAGGTTTTAATAAATTCTGACACCTGACTCATTCGCATTAGAGAAAAGATACCAGGACATGATCATCTATCAGAAATTTCTAGAAAATGTGACTTGTTCATTGGTTCAATCATTCGTTCATATCGATCTACATGAATAAGAACAATGCAATATTGCATTGTGGGGAATCTAGTCCCTTCTATTTCCTTCTGATGAGGAAATGGCAGCTTTCATCACCATTGATTCCATTCATTATTAAAGTGACCCTATTCAGACATCTCTAGAACCCGTTCTACCAAACGGATTTTGATGAAACTTGGTATATACGGTATATGGACCATGGCGAAAAAAATTTCTGCAATAAAAAATAGTTCAAATTTTGACCACCAGGTTGAATTGCAGCACCTAAAGAAGAACAAAACAATTAAAATTTATTCCAGATTATGCTCATCGTGTGCTCCATTGACCAATTACATGTTGAAAACGCATTATAAAATGTTCGATGAACGAAGAAACTCTCGAAGGATTTTCAGCAACATGGGTGTAATGCTGGATTTCAACTCAGGTAAAGTCATAATTCCTCCTCCATAAACACGATTTTTTAGGGAATCCCCACACCCAAAAATCACAGGGATTTAAGTCGGGTGAATGAGGGGTCTGAATAGGGTCACATTAATTATAATCACCCTGTACAATGTCGAGGTATTGATAATCGGTTTTTTTTTTTTTTTTTGTAAGGCAAGGAGTTTTCTTGCAAAAAAGAGTAATATGTACTTCCAAATGCCAATGATCGTTCTAAACTATTAAATAAATTATAATACTTGGAAAATTTTATTGTAAATTCTAACAAATTTAAAATGTGCAGTTAACTAATAGATAACATTAAAACATACTGGACCAATAGGCAACCTCTAGTAGCTCGCTTTGCATTTTCATTTAATTTAGAAAGATTCATGTCTCAAAAATTAAGCGATGATTGAGCAAACTGGATAAATAAAAGAGTTTATTAAATTTTATTTCGTGTTTTTCGTTACCTAATTTTTTTCCCAGTATGAACAATGAGAAGTTCTTTGACAGGGGTTGCTTTACGAAAATAAATAAATGCGCAAAATTCATTGCAAAAACGGACATTTGTCAACATTTCTGAAAGAAATGAAGAATTTATACATTTCTGCAGAACACTTAAATTTATGGAAAACTGTGTACAGCATATCAAATAAAATATTTATTTATGTTTATACGCATTTGATAAAATTTATGATAGTAATATAACAATATGTGATGTGAAATTTAAGGGGTTCATCCAAGTCAGTAGTTAATTTAGCTAGAAAATAGTTTTGGTTCTACATTTTGGAGCTTAGGCAACATAAAAAATGTGATTTTTAACAAAGGGTTCGGCTGGTTATTTCGAGATTTAAATAAAGTGTTTAGTTGAATTAAAACATAACCAATGTTTCATACAATAATAATATTTATTCTGTAAAGGATTATGGAAAGGATGTCATAACAGTAACTGATAATGGTCTTTCAATGATTTTATAGATGCGAATTTAATCATCAAGATAGTAATAGTGTTTATACGAGTTAATTTCATCATTAAGATAATAACAGTGTTTATACCAGTTAATTTAATTATCAAGATAATAAAAGTGTTTATACGTGTTAATTTAATCTTCAAGATAATAGTAATATCTGTATGAGTTAATTTAATCATCAAAATAATAATATTTAATCATCAAGATAGTAATAGTGTTTATACGAGTTAATTTAATCATCAAGATAATAATGTTTAATCATCAAGTTAATAATAGTGTTTACACGAGGTAAGTTAATCATCAAGATAATAATAGTGTTTATATGAGTTAATTTAATCATCAAGATAATAACAGTGTTCACAGAGTTAATTTAATCATCAAGATAATAACAGTGTTTATACGAGTTAATTTAATCATCAAGATAATAATGTTTAATCATCAATATAATACTGTTTAATCATCAAGATAATATTATTTACAGAGTTAATTTTAATCCTCAACGATAATAATTTTTAATCATCAAGATAATAATAGGGTTTATACTATTTAATTTAAACATCAAGATAATGACGGCATTGACAAAAATTGAATTTAATCGTTAAGTTCTGGCGCTGGAACAGTCTGATGCTTGCTGTATTTTGTTGATGAACAAGAGAAACTCAGTTTAAAATATTATAGGCAAGCGGATTAGAAAATCTATGTGTATAAGCAAAGAACAGGTTGTTGGTTAGAAAAATATTCCACCTGCTTTGAATGAATGAGTATAGATACGATCAGAAAGATTCTGCGTTAAAGCAATTTCAAATTCTATTCCATTTATACAGATGTAAATTCCCCAATTTTTTGAAGGGACGTATTCTATTTGTGCATCGCCAAAAATTTTGTTTCCTTCTTTTTACGAATCCGTTTTATTACTTCTTTCTTCTTTTCCGTTGCACATCATCGTAAGTTTTTCGAACTAGTTCCGGAAAATATTTCAATCTTAAGATTTCTAAGCTGCCCAGTTGCCAAAAAAAAATATGAGTAAATAAATAAATAAGCAAACGCAAATGGTAGACCGATTCCGAAGGATTTATCGATTCAATTTTTTTTTTTTTTTAGTAGCAGAAAATTTATTCTTTGCCAGAAAAGAAAAAAAAAAAAAAAAATAAAAATACAAGAAGGCGCCAGGATTTTAGAAGAAATTCGAAGCTCTTTCTGCGCCGTTGGAGTCTAAAAAAATGAATAGTGGAGAGTTATATATATAGATATATTTATATGTAATATGGCTTCTTCAATAGTTTTGTGTTATCAGCCGACAATATTCCTTTTCGCAATTTTTCCCGCCACTAGAAGTTAGAACGATAAAAAATAAATCGACTTTCATTAGCAAAGGTGAAATGTTCCCTAAGAGCACTTAGTTTGGTTTCTTCTATCCTAACAGCTGAGAAATTTCTCAATGAAACGAAATAAATCATATATTTCACTTGACAAGAGAAGAAAAAATGCATATTAGATATTCGCTCCTAAATCTCCCATTGCATTCTTTTAAAAATATATTTGAGTTTTTTATATATTTCTTCGGAGATTTTTCAAAGTTTTCTGCACTTCTCGGTAAATAAGTAAGGAGCCATTCTTTCAGTGGATGAAAATATTCAAAAGTAGAACAGAGTATATGGTTTTCGTAAAAATATATGAATTTTAAATCAGTGAACCGTTTTTAATATTTAATATTTTATACAGAATTTTACTTCAGTCTGCATAATGAATTCATAACAAATTGATGGAAATTTTTTATGAATTTTCTGGTAGAAAATGTTCATTATACATATATATTTTAAATCTTCGAATTATTACAAAATCTAACTTAAAAATAAATAAGTTAGATTTTGTAATAATTAAAAATAATACAGAAAAAAATTTCTTTCAACATATAATTTTTGAACACAATTCCTTTAATTTAAATAGTGAATTTTCAAAAGAAATTCTCTTTTTATTCAATTTTAAGAATTATCATGCCAGCAAATTGGGAAAATTTTAGTTGATACTTGTACAAATGGAAATGATGTTTCATTTATGTCTTTAATAAATATATTTATACTACAGTAACTAAAAATTTTAACAAATGTAAGTTCCAGGCGTTAAACAGTATGATGTTTACTGCATTTTGTTACTGAACAAGATAAACTCAGTTTAAAATATTACAGGGAAAGCCGATTGGAAGTCTATGTGTTTAACGAAGGTTAAATAAATCCGTTGGTTAGAAAATTTTCCACGTGGTTTGAAGAAATGAGTATAGATACGATTAGAAAGATTCAGAGTTAAAGCAATTTCAAATTCTATTCCATTTATACAGATGTATATTACCCAATTTTTTTTTTTTTTTTGCGGGGGCACGTATTCTATTTGTGCATTGCAAAAATTTTGTTTCCTTTTTTTTAGGAATCCGCTTTACTACTTTCCTCTTTTTCCGTTGCACATCATCGTAAATTTTCGAACTAGTTCCGGAAAATATTTCAATCTTAAGATTTCTAAGCTGCCCAGTTGCTAAAAAATATCAGTCAATAAATAAATAAATAAGCAAACGAAAATGGTAGACCGATTCCGAAGGATTTATCGATTCATTTTTTTTTTTTTTAGTAGCAGAACATTTATTTTTCGCCAGAAAAAAAAAAAAAAAAAAAAAATACAAGAGGGGGCAAAGATTGGAGAAGAAATTCGAAGCACTTTCTGCGCCATTGGAGTCTAAAAAAATGAAAAGTTGAGAGTTATATACAGATATATTTATATGTAATATGGCTTCTTCTTCAATAGTTTTGCGTTATCAGCCGACAATATTCCTTTTCTCAATTTTCCCACCACTAGAAGTTAGAACGATAAAAAAAAATAAATCGGCTTTCATTAGCAAAGGTGAAATGTTCGCTAAGAGCACTTAGTTTGGTTTCTTCTCTCCTAACAGCTGAGAAATTTCTCAATGAAACCAAAGAAATCATATCTTTCACTTGACAAAGAGTAGGAAAAAAATGCCTATTAGATATTCGCTCCTAAATCTCCTATTGCTATCTTTTAAAAATATATTTGAGTTTTTTCCATATTTCTTTGGAAATTCTTAAAAAGTTTTCTGCTCTTCTCAGTAAATAAGTAAGGAGCCATTCTTTCAGTAGATGAAAATATTGAAAACTAGAACAGAATATATGATTTTCGTAGAAATACATGAATTTTAAATGAGTGAGTCTTTTTTTTAATATTTAATATTTTATATAGAATTTTACTTCAGTCTACATAATGAATTTATAACAAATTGATGGAATTTTTTTTTTAATTTCCTGGCAGAAAATGTTCATTCTGCACATATATTTTAAATCTTTGAGATATTTTTTTTTAAAGCTAGAATTTGGAATAATTAAATATGAGAAAAATTCTTTTAACATATTATTTTTGAACACAATTCCTTTAATTTAAATAGTGAATTTTCAAAAGAAATTCTCTTTTTTTGAACAATTTCAAAAACTCATTATGTCAGCAAATGGGAGAATTGTAGTGTATACTTGTATAAAAGTAAATGATGTCTCATTGTAGTCTTTTTTAATAAATACTAAAAATTAATATTTAATAAATATTAATAAATGTCAATTCTTAATATTCATTAAAGACTAAAATGAAGCAGCATTTTGGTCTTTTAATAAATTCTTAAATTCTTAATTTATGTAGTTAATTCTTATTAACTACAGTAATTAAGAATTTTAATACATGCACGCTTAAGGCAGGGAACTGTCTGATGTTTACTGCATTTTGTTACTGAACAAGAGAAACTCAGTTTAAAATCTTACTGGCAATTGCGATTAGAAACTATGTGTTTTAGCCAAGAACGGGTGAAATAAATCTGTTGGTTAGAAAAGTTTCCACCAGGTTTGAAGAAATTAATATAGATACGATTAGAAAGATTCGACGTTAAATCAATTTCAAATTCTATTCCATTTATACAGATGTATATTCCCCAATTTTTTTTGGAGGGCACATATTCTATTTGTGCATTGCAAATATTTTGTTTCCTTTTTATTTTTACAAATCCGTTTTATTACTTCTTTCCTTTTTTTCCGTTGCACATCATCGTAAATTTTCGAACTAGTTCCGGAAAATATTTCAATCTTAAGATTTCTAAGCTGTCCAGTTGCCAAAAAAATATGAGTAAATAAATAAATAAGCAAACGAAAATGGTAGACCGATTCCGAAGGATTTATCGATTCAATTTTTTTATTTAGTAACAGAAAATTTATTCTTCGCCGGAAAATAAATAAAAAAATAAAATACAAGGGTGAGGATTGGGAAGAAATTCGAAGTACGTTCTGCGCCATTGGAGTCTAAAAAATGAAAAGTTGAGAGTTATATATAGATATATTTATATGTAATATGGCTTCTTCTTCAATAGTTTTGCGTTATCAGCCGACAATATTCCTTTTCGCAATTTTTCCCGCCACTAGAAGTTAGAACGATAAAAAATAAATCGACTTTCATTAGCAAAGGTGAAATGTTCGCTAAGAGCACTTAGTTTGGTTTCTTCTATCATAACAGCTGAGAAATTTCTCAAGGAAACGAAAGAAATCATATCTTTCACTTGACAAAGAAAATAAAAAATGAACATTAGATATTCGCTCCTAAATCTCCCATTGCTTTCTTTTAAAAATATATTTGAGTTTTTTATATATTTCTTTGGAGATTTTTCAAAGTCTTCTGTTCTTCTTAGTAAATAAGTAAGGAGCCATTCTTTCAGTAGATGAAAATATTCCAGAGTGTATGATTTTCGTAAAAATACATGAATTTTAAATCAGTGAACCTTTTTAATATTTAATATTTTATATAGAATTTTACTTCAGTCTCCATAATGAATCCATAATAAATTGATGGAAATTTTTTGTTGATTTTCTGGCAGAAAAGATTCATTATGCATGTATATTTTAAATCTTTGAGATATTTATTTTTAAGCTAGAATTTGAAATAATTAAAGATGTGGAAAATTCGTTTAACATATCATTTTTAAACAGAATTCCTTCAATATAAATAACGAATTTTAAAAAGAAATGTTCTTTTATGCAATTTTAAGAACTTAATATGCCTGAAAATTGGAAAAATTGTAGTTGATACTTGTATAAAAGTAAATGATGTTTCATTTATTAAAATGAACTGATTTTTTAAAATATATATAAAAATATTATTATGATTTCTTTTTAAATTAATTAATAGAAATAGAAAAAAATTGTACTGAATAAAAAATAAACGAACAAAAATTTAATATAATTAGAAATTAATATATTAAAATAAAAATATGAATTTAATATAATATTCAATTTTCAATTTTAATTCTTACCAAATGAAAATATATTGGTATATTCATTATTTTTAATGTTTGCAAGACAAAATTTGCCTAATAATTTGCTTCTTATGAAACCATCATCAAAAATAAGTTGATTCAACTAAATCATTAACTATTCAATATAAAAAGAATTTTTAATTTACAAATTAAATTTAATAATATCTTGTTGTAGAAGTTTATTATTGTAAACCAGAAAAATCTCAAAAATGAGATTTTTTTGAAAAAAAATTTAATCGTTAAGTTCCGGCCATAGAACTGTCTGATTTTTAATGTATTTTGTTACTGACCAAGATAAACAAAGTTTAAAATCTTACAGGCTAGCCTAGTAGAAAGTCTACCAGTATGTGTTTCAGCCAAAAAACAGGTCA
>BPLR01020896.1:0-14897 GCA_021605095.1 Caerostris extrusa
CTGTTATGCCTTTGGACTAAGTTACTTTTAAAAGTTTGAATCAATACTTTTATGCTGGCAATCTTTGATACAAGCCATAGATCCGAAATAGAAAATGATATGAACCATTTCTAGCACTTCTTAACTAAATAGTCAGTAACGTTAACAAATAAATATAATTTCCCTAATACTTTTTTTTTTTCCTTTGTTATAAAAATTAAATTTTAATATGCGATGTCTTTACTTTTTAAGGAGAATATAGTTGATTAGAAAAATAAATATGCATAAACTTAGCAATGAAAAACTACAGAACATTTATATGTTAGATACTATCAAATACATTGCAGCGATTTTATACATAAAATTCATTGGGTACTCTACTAAAGGACCTAAAAGTTTTTGACTAGGAAACTAGTGAAACTATAAAACTATGAAACTAGTTAAGTATGAAAAACTACTAAACATAAACTCTGAACAATAAAAGTTTAAACTATAAAACTAGTGAAACTAGTTAATTATGAAACTAGATCATTAAGAAGAAATACTGAACATTAACCTACTGGATATTAAAAGTTCAAACTATGAAACTTTTGAAACTATTAATTTATGAAACTAGTTCTATTATGAAAAATACTTAATATTAAACTACTGGACATTAAAAAGTTTAAACTAGGAAATAGTTAATTATGAAAAACTACTGAACAATAAAAGTTTAAATTATGAAACTAGTTAACTGGAAAAACTACTGAATATTTATGTTAGATGTTATCAAGTACATTGTAGCGATTTTCTACCTAAAATTCCTTGGGCACTCTAATAAAGGACCTAAAAATTTAAAAATCACCATCAATTCAAAATCCCTACTGATGTCAAAATGTTTCAGAAAATTCTTTGAGCACTCTATTAAAGAACCTAAAACTTTAGACTATGAAACTACTTAACTATGAAAAATTACTAAACAATAAAAGTTTAAACTATGAAACTATGAATCTAGTTAACTATAAAAAATACTGAACATTTGTATGTTACATACTATCAAGTACATTGTAGCTATTTTATACATAAAATTACTTGGGCAGTCTATTAAGGTACACAAAACACCTTTAAAAACGCGGTTTTCGACCAAAATTTCGATTTTGCAGTTTTTTATATTTTTGAAAAGCTTGTATTTTAAGCTTTCTAAGTATCTTTACAGTTTGTTTCTATCTGTTTTAAAACTAGAGTTGTGTTAGTTTAAACTTCCCTTGGAGACGAATTTTTGAACCGGAAGTGTGATTTTCGTAACAGGAAATGTTAGTTTCGATGTGTTTACCTTCATTATTTCCTCAATATTGACTGTAAAACTTATTCTAATATAAATAAAAATCATTAAATTATGTTTTTATCTTAAAAAAGTATCATTTGATCTGATAAAGAATCTGGCCACAAGTTGTCTGAAAGTTTGTTGTTTACATTTGTTGTTGTATGTTACTAAGAGAGAAATCTATATAGTAATTAAATTTTTTTGTGACTTTTCTTTTCATAAAAAATAATAAAACATTTATTTTTGAAGAAAAAAAGAGACAGTTTTTCAGTTTGAATTTGAATAAAATATATTGAATGAAAAGTTGTGAATCAAACTGTTTGTGAATCAAAACATTGAACTTTTTTCTATGCTTAAAGTTTGTCAACATTTTTAAAGGATATGTTGTGAACTGTTATTTCAAACACTGTGTGTTGTATTTGATTAAGAATTCTAAAATGAAATGTGAGCTACAAGATAATAGAATACAGACAATATAATTTTAAAGAAAGATTATGAATTTTAGGAATTTTTTAAAAGTGAAAATGAAGTAAACTCTGCAATTATTTGATATAATGATAACATTCAAATTTTATAAAAGGTATTATAATAGTTCAAGATGAAAATCAAGGACATTTTATTTCAAAAACATTTGTTATTTGAATAACATAGAATTTGAGTTATAAATTTAAGTGATTTGAATAATGTCGAAGAAAAATTGATAAATAGTACTTTTAAATTGGAAGCTATTTAAAGAAAACAAAACAAATAAATAAGTGTTTATATTAATAAAGGGTAATTTAAAGCACAATAGCATTTTTATATATGTTTATTTGTTTTTATTTATATTTAAAAGTTGAATTTAATTATTTCTTATTTGAAATTTTATACATTTTGTATCCATTCAAAACATGATAAATACCAATATTTCTATTCTAAATGCTTTGAAACTGCATGTAAAAGTTTTCTTTAAATGTATGAAAGGAATAGAAAATTTATAGATTATATCCAAAAATTATCCAAAATTTATAAATTATTTTTATTTTATTTGTTAAACTAAGAATTTTTGTAATTTTTTTTTAAAAAAGTTTGTGTCAACAAACTTTAAGCAAACAAAAATGAATAAATAATTAAGATATAAATTTGAAAATAGTATATTACCTACATAATGATATTCCCAACATAAAAATACTTACAAAGGAAAAAACTATTCATGTTCTATTCATTTATTTATTTTTAATTATCAAATTTTGCAACAATATCACATTTTTGCAACTTTTATCCATATTTTAAAGAATAAATTGTATAAAAAAATAGTTCAAGTTGATACTTTTATGTAAAATTCAAAGGTTTGAATATATTTAATCAAAACACTTGAAAAAGGCTAAATATTGTAAATCCAGAACATTTCATATTAAAAGATTTTGCCATTATGAGGAAGTCGTAAAAATATTTTTTTCGAGCAAATTTTAACTTCTTCAAAACAGAGCTCAGAAACTTTTAGAGCTTTAAGGAAAATAAAACTATATTTTAATAAATAAGAACATGAACTTGATAATTCAATGGTATTTATATATATTTACAGCATTTTTAATAGTAATATTTCTAATTAAAAGTTGCTTTTAGCTTTTCCTCAGAATGAATTTTTATGCTTTTCGTTTTCATCTGAAACATCGTAACACAAGTAATTTTGATCCAAATGCTACAAAACTTGGCATATATATTTTTCATAAATGTTTTACAGGGAATAGACCTTTGAAATGATTCTAGCTACATAAATATTTTTATTTTAATTGTGTCGACAATATTTAAACTAGTACAAAATAATAAATAATAAAGATATAACTTTAAAAGAGGTATATTCCCTGTAAAATGTTAGTACAAACAAATACAAACTTAGAAATTTAAAAATACTGATCTGATTTTGAGTTATGTTTTGTAACAGTATCAATTTTGGACATTTTACCCTTATTTTAGCTTATTAAAATATAAATAGCTTTTTTTATGTGAAATCATTAGTTTTTAGTTACATTTAATCCAAAAATGTGAACAAAGATTAAAAAATTTAAATCACCATTCCCTTCAAAATCTGGTACTGATGTCAAAACTGTGACATGTTTCCACGTTAAATTTCACTGGCTGTGATCAAATCTATCGCTTGCATAAAACATATCCAAGGCTTGCATGGATAAGTCACGAGCCGGCAAATAAAGTTAAAATGGACTTAACATCGAAGTTTTGAAAGCCATTGAAAGTTATAGATAGAAAATATATCGTTTTGAATACATGACTTCTTCTGAAATATTTAAAAGAACAAGTGCCTTAAAGCTTGCTGTCGTTCGAACCGAAAAGAAGAAGTGGATGGCATTTCCCCAGGGAGGGAGTTGAGATGCCGTCTGGACGTCGCAAAATCGTAAATTCAACCGTTTTGAAAATCTTTTTTGGAAATCAGTACGTTACTTTTTAGTAAAAGTTTCGAATAATCTTTAAGCACGCTTTCACCAGTTCTCTCGCGGCACCAAAAAAGAAACGTGTCATAGTGGAATCTTGCTTCGTGATCTTGCTTCTCAAAATGACCGCAGTAACAGCAATTTTGTTGAGGGTTCTTAGAATTTCATACTTTGTTTACCAGCAGCAATTTTTGTTGATGTTGTTCATACATTTGGAGTGATAGATGTCTTTCATAATAATATGATAGAATACAAGGAAGAATTTTGAGTTTTATATTTAGGCTTTTAAATAAATTACTATTTTAAAAAGTACAAATCAATACTTATATGCTGGCAATCATTTATGCAAGCTATATATGTTCCGAAAGAAAATGATATGAAAAATTTTAGAGCTTAAGTAGATAACAGTCAGTAATTTTCACAAATGAATATAATATCCCTAATACATTTATTTTCTTTGTTGCAAAAATTAAATGTTAATCTGTGATGTCTTTACCTAAAAGGAGGATAGAGTTGATTAGAAAAGCTAAATATGCTTATACTTAACTATGAAAAACTACTGAACACACATATGTTAGGCACTATCAAGTATATTGGAGCGATTTTATACATAACATTCTTTGGGTATTCTACTAACGGAACTAAAAGTTTTAACTATGAAACTAGTGAAACTATAAAACTAGTTAACTATGTAAAACTACTGAATAATAAATGTTTAAACTATAAACTAATTAATTATTAAAAACTACTGAACAATAAATGTTTAAACTATGAAACTAGGTAACTTTGAAAAACTGCTGAACATTTATGTTAGATACTATCAACTATATTGTAGCGATTTCTGACATAAAATTCTTTAGGCACTCTATCAAAGAACCTAAAAATTTCAAAATCCCCCATGCCTTCAAAATATCCTACTGATGTCAAAATTGCGACATGTCCTAGTTCTACGACCAATTTCACTGGCTGCGATCAAATCTATCGCTTGCATAAAACATATCCAAGGCCTGCATGGATAAGTCACGCGCAGGCAAATAAAGTTAAAATGGACTTAACATCGGAGTTTTGAAAGCCATTGAATGTTATAGATAGAAAATGTATCGTTTTGAATACATAACTTCTTCTGAAATATTTAAAAGAACAAGTGCCTTAAAGCTGCCGTCGTTAGAACCGAAAAGAAAAATGGATGGCATTTCCCCAGGAGGGAGTTGAGATGGGATCTGGACGTCGCTAAATCGTAAATGCGATAGCTTTGAAAAGCTTTTAGGAAATCAGTACGTTACTTTTGAGCAGAAAGTTTCGTATAATCTTTAAAGAAGCTTTCACCGGTGCTCCAAAAAAGAAACGTGTTATAGTGGAGTCTTGCTTCGTGATCTTGCGTCTAAAATGACTGGAGTAACAGCCTATTTTGTTGAGGGTCCTTAGAATTTCATATTTTTTTTACCAACAGCAATTTTTGTTTGTTGTTCATATATTTGAAGTGATAGCTGCCTCTCAAAATAATATGATCGAATACAATCGAGATTTTGTTTTGTTTTATGTTTATGATTTTAACTTTTTTAAAAATTTCGAGTCAATATTTATATACAGGCAATCTTTTATGCAAACTATATATGTTCCGAAAGGAAAATGATAGGAAAATTTTTTAGCACTTTAGTAAAAAATAGTTAGTAAAGTTCATAAAGGAATATAATATCCCTAATACTTTTTTTTTTTTTCTTTGTTATAAAAAAATAAATGTTAAACAATTTTGTCTTTACATTAAGGAGGATAGAGTTGTTTGAAAAAGTTAAATATGCCTATACTTAACTCTGAAAAACTACAGAACGTTCGTTTTAGATGCTATCAAGTACATTGTAGTGATTTTAGACATAAAATTCATCGGACACTCTATTAATAGAAAATAAAAGTTTAAACTATGAAACTGGTGAACCTATGAAACTAGTTAATTATGAAAAACTAAACATTAAAAGATTAAACTATGAAACTGGCATTAAAAATGTTCAAACCTATGAAACTAGTTAATTATGAAAAACTAAACATTAAAAGTATAAACTATGAAACTAGTGAATTATGAAAAACTACTGAAGTTTAATCTTGAAAAGTTTAAACTATGAAAATAAACCAGCTATCTAATTAACTATGAAAAACTACTGAGCATTTATGTTAGATACTATCAAATACAGTATTTTGTAGCGATTTTATACATAAAATTCCTTGGGCACTCTACTAAAGGACCTAAAAAGTTTCAAGTATGAAACTAGTTAATTACGAAAAACTTCTGAACATTAAAAACTATGAAACTAAAGTTTAACCTATGTTAAAGTTTAACCTATGTTAAAGTTTAACCTATCCTCATTTAAACTAAGTTTAAACTATGAAACTAGAGAAACTATTAAACTATGAAACTAGTGGAACTATGAAAGTAGTGGAACTATGAAAGTAGTGATACTATGAAACTAGTTAATTATGAAAAAGTACTGAACATTTAAGTTAGATACTATCAACTACATTGTAGCGAATTTAGACATAAAAATTCCTAGGGCACTTTATTAAAGGACCTAAAAATTTAAAAATCACCATCTCTTCAAAATCTGCTACTGATGTCAAAACTGCGACAATTTCACTGGCTGTGATCAAATTTATCGCTTGCATAAAACATATCCAAGGCTTGCACGGATAAGTCACGCGCAGGTAAATAAAGTTAAAATGGGCTTAACATCGGGTTTTGAAAGGCGTTGAAAGTTATAAACAATAAATATGTTGTTTTTAATACATAACTTCTTCTGAAATATTTAAAAATGCCTTAAAGCTGCTGTCGTTCGAACCGAAAAGAAGAAGTGGATGGTATTTCCCCAGGGAGGGAGTTAAGATGGCGTCTGGACGTCGCAAAATCCGTAACTGCAACCGTTTTGAAAAGCATTTTAGAAAATCAGTACGTTACTTTTGAGCAGAAAGTTTCGAATAATCTTTAAAAAGCTTTCACCGGTTCTGCCTATGGCTCTAAAGAAGAAACGTGTTATAGTAAAGTCTTGCTTCGTCATCTTGCGTCTCAAAATGCCTGGTGTAACAGCCATTTTGTTGAGGGTTCTTAGAATTTCATACTGTTTTTACCAGCAACAATTTTTGTTGTTGTTCATACATTTGGAGTGATAGATATCTTTCAAAATATTATGATCGTATACAAGGAAGAGTTTTTCTTTGTTTTATATTTATGTTTTTAACTAAGTTACTTTAAAAAAAAGTTTGAATCAATACTTATATGCTGGCAAGCGTTTATGCATGCTATATACGTTCCGAAAGAAAATGATATGAAATTTTTGAGCAATTAAGTAATTAATAGACAGTAACGTTCACAAATGAATATAATATCCCTAATATTTTTTTTTTTTCTTTGTTATGAAAAATTAAATGGTAATCTGTGATGTCTTTACTTAAAAGACAATAGAGTTGATTGGAAAAGTTACAATATTTATACTTGACTATGTAAAACTACGGAACATTCATGTTAGATACTGTCAAGAACATTATAAAGATTTTAGACATAAAATTCCTTGGACACTCAATTAAAGAACCTACAAGTTTAAATTATGAAAGTAGTTAAAAAACTGCTGAACATTAAACTACAGAACATTAAAAGTTTAAATTATAAAACTAGTTAAACAATGAAACTAGATAACTATGAAAAACTATTGAACATTTTATGTTAGATACTATGAAGTACATTGTAGGGATTTTAAACATAAAAATTCCTCACGCATAATATTAAAGTACATAAGGTTTAACTATGAAACTAATTAACTATGAAAAACTATTGAACATTTTTGTTAGATACTATCAAGTACATTGTAGCGATTTTAGACATAAAACTCCTCAGGCACTCTATTAAAAAAAAACCTAAAAGTTTAAAAATCGCCATCCCTTCAAAATCTGCTACCGATGTCAAAATTTTCAAATGTAATGTCAGTACGTTACTTTTGAGCAGAAAGTTTCGAAAAAACTTGAAAGAAGCTTTCATCGGTTCTTCCCACGACTCAAAAAAAAAAAAAAAAAAAAACGCGTTGTAGTGGAGTCTTGCTTCGTGAACTTGCGTCTCAAAATGACTGGAGTAACAGCCATTTTGTTGGGCGTTATTAAATTTCATGCCTTTTTATACGAGCAACAATTTTTTTGTTTTTGTTCATAAACATTGAGTGATATATAACTTACAGAATAATATGAACGAATACAAGAAAATGTTTTTTGTTTTATTTTTATGCTTTTAACTAAGTTACTTTTTTAAAAAGTTTGAATCAACACTTATATGCTGGCAATCTTTCATGCAAGCTGTAGATATTATGAAAGAAAATGATATGAAAAATTTTTAGGGCTTAAGTAAATAATAGTCAGTAGCAATTTTATACACAAAAATTCCTTGGTCAATCTATAAAAGGACCTAAAAGTTTAAACTATTAAACTAGTGAAACTATGAAATTAGTTAAACCATGAAACTAGTTAAACTATGAATCAATGAAAGTTAACTATGAAAATCTACTGAATATTAAAAGTTTAAACTATGAAACCAGTGAAACTATGGAACTAGTTAAATATGAAAAACTACTGAACATTTACGTTAGATACTATCAAGTACATTGTAGCAATTTTATGCACAAGAATTCCTTGGGCACTCTATTAAAGGAACTAAAAGTTTAAACTGTGAAACTAGTTAAACCGTGAAACTAATTAAATATGAAAAACTACTGAACATTTATGTTAGATACTATCAAGTACATTGTAGTGATTTTATACACAAAAATTCCTTGGGCACTCTATTAAAGGAACTAAAAGTTTAAACTGTAAAACTAGTTAAACTGTGAAACTAATTAAATATGAAAAACTACTGAACATTTACGTTAGATACTATCAAGTACATTGTAGCAATTTTATGCACAAGAATTCCTTGGGCACTCTATTAAAGGAACTAAAAGTTTAAACTGTGAAACTAGTTAAACCGTGAAACTAATTAAATATGAAAAACTACTGAACATTTATGTTAGATACTATCAAGTACATTGTAGTGATTTTATACACAAAAATTCCTTGGGCACTCTATTAAAGGAACTAAAAGTTTAAACT
This sequence comes from Caerostris extrusa, assembly GCA_021605095.1. Taxonomy (NCBI): domain Eukaryota; kingdom Metazoa; phylum Arthropoda; class Arachnida; order Araneae; family Araneidae; genus Caerostris; species Caerostris extrusa. Next base: position 8,827 of record BPLR01020896.1, read on the forward strand.
GTAAAACTAGTTAAACTGTGAAACTAATTAAATATGAAAACTACTGAACATTTACGTTAGATACTATCAAGTACATTGTAGCAATTTTATGCACAAGAATTCCTTGGGCACTCTATTAAAGGAACTAAAAGTTTAAACTGTGAAACTAGTTAAACCGTGAAACTAATTAAAAATGAAAAACTACTGAACATTTATGTTAGATACTATCAAGTACATTGTAGTGATTTTATACACAAAAATTCCTTGGGCACTCTATTAAAGGAACTAAAAGTTTAAACTGTAAAACTAGTTAAACTGTGAAACTAATTAAATATGAAAAACTACTGAATATTTATGTTAGATACTATCAAGTACATTGTAGCAATTTTATACACAAAAATTCCTTGGGCACTCTATTAAAGGAACTAAAAGTTTAAACTGTAAAACTAGTTAAACTGTGAAACTAATTAACTATGAAAAACTACTGAATATTTATGTTAGATACTATCAAGTACATTGTAGCAATTTTATGCACAAGAATTCCTTGGGCACTCTATTAAAGGAACTAAAAGTTTAAACTGTGAAACTAGTTAAACCGTGAAACTAATTAAATATGAAAACTACTGAACATTTATGTTAGATACTATCAAGTACATTGTAGTGATTTTATACACAAAAATTCCTTGGGCACTCTATTAAAGGAACTAAAAGTTTAAACTGTAAAACTAGTTAAACTGTGAAACTAATTAAATATGAAAACTACTGAACATTTACGTTAGATACTATCAAGTACATTGTAGCAATTTATGCACAAGAATTCCTTGGGCACTCTATTAAAGGAACTAAAAGTTTAAACTGTGAAACTAGTTAAACCGTGAAACTAATTAAATATGAAAAACTACTGAACATTTATGTTAGATACTATCAAGTACATTGTAGTGATTTTATACACAAAATTCCTTGGGCACTCTATTAAAGGAACTAAAAGTTTAAACTGTAAAACTAGTTAAACTGTGAAACTAATTAAATATGAAAAACTACTGAATATTTATGTTAGATACTATCAAGTACATTGTAGCAATTTTATACACAAAAATTCCTTGGGCACTCTATTAAAGGAACTAAAAGTTTAAACTGTAAAACTAGTTAAACTGTGAAACTAATTAACTATGAAAACTACTGAATATTTATGTTAGATACTATCAAGTACATTTAGCAATTTTATGCACAAGAATTCCTTGGGCACTCTATTAAAGGAACTAAAAGTTTAAACTGTGAAACTAGTTAAACCGTGAAACTAATTAAATATGAAAACTACTGAACATTTATGTTAGATACTATCAAGTACATTGTAGTGATTTTATACACAAAAATTCCTTGGGCACTCTATTAAAAGGAACTAAAAGTTTAAACTGTAAAACTAGTTAAACTGTGAAACTAATTAACTATGAAAAACTACTGAATATTTATGTTAGATACTATCAAGTACATTGTAGCAATTTTATACACAAAAATTCTTTGGGCACTCTATTAAAGGAACTAAAATTTTAAACTGTAAAACTAATTAACTATGAAAACTACTGAACATTTCTGTTAGACATTATCAAGTACAGTGTAGCAATTTTATACAAAAATTCCATGGGCACTCTATTAAAAAGGAACTAAAAGCTTAAACTGTGAAACTAATTAACTATGAAAACTACTGAACATTTCTGCTAGATACTATCAAGTACATTGTAGCAATTTTATGCACAAGAATTCCTTGGGCAATCTATTAAAGGAACTAAAAGCTTAAACTGTGAAACTAATTAACTATGAAAAACTACTGAACATTTCTGTTAGATACTATCATGTACATTGTAGCAATTTTATGCACAAAAATTCCTTGGGCACTATTATTAAAGAAACTAAAAGTTTAAACTGTGAAACTAGTTAAACCGTGAAACTAATTAAATATGAAAAGCTACTGAACATTTATGTTAGATACTACCAAGAACATTGTAGTGATTTTATACACAAAAATTCCTTGGGGACTCTATTAAAGGAACTAAAAAGCTTAAACTGTGAAACTAATTAACTATGAAAAACTACTGAACATTTATGTTAGATACTATCATGTACATTGTAGCAATTTTATGCACAAAAATTCCTTGGGCACTATTAAAGGGAACTAAAAGTTTAAACTGTGAAACTAGTTAAACCGTGAAACTAATTAAATTTAAAAACTACTGAACATTTATGTTAGATACTACCAAGTACATTGTAGTGTTTTTATACACAAAAATTCCTTCGGCACTCTATTAAAGGAACTAAAGCTTAAACTGTGAAACTAATTAACTATGAAAAACTACTGAACATTTCTGTTAGATACTATCATGTACATTGTAGCAATTTTATGCACAAAAATTCCTTGGGCACTATTAAAGGAACTAAAAAGTTTAAACTGTGAAACTAGTTAAACCGTGAAACTAGTTAAATATGAAAAACTACTGAACATTTATGTTAGATACTATCAAGTACATTGTAGTGATTTTAGACATAAAATTACTCGGGCACACTGTTGAAGGACCTAAAAATTTAAAAAATCAACATCCCTTGAAAATCTCCTACTGATGTCAAAATTCCGAAATGTAATACTTTTTTTCCAATGCAGCTGGCAAACAGACATGGACGTCTTGGATGCCTTAAGGGCAAGCGCTGCACAGACGTTACTCACTTTGCATTCGATATGTAATACTTCTACGACCAATTTCACTGGCTGTGATCAAATCTGGCGCTTGCATAAAACATATCCAAGGTTTGCAGGGATAAGTGACACACAGGCAAATAAAGTTAAAATGGACTTAACATCGGAGTTTTGAAAGCCATTCAAAGTTATAGATAGAAAATATAACGCTTTGAATACATAACTTCTTCTGAAATATTTAAAAGAACAAGTGCCTTTAAAGCCGCCGTCGTTCGAACCGAAAAGAAGAAGTGGATGGCATTTCCCAGGGAGAGAGTTGAAATGGCGTCTGGACGTCGCAAAATCGTGAAAGCGACCGTTTTGAAAAAGCTTTTTAGGAAATCAGTACGTTACTTTTCAGCAGAAAGTTTCGAATAATCTTTAAAGAAGCTTTCACCGGTTCTGCCTATGGCTCTAAAGAAGAAACGTGTTATAGTGAAGTCTTGCTTCGTCGTCTTGCGTCTCAAAACGACTGGAGTAACAGCCATTTTGTTGAGGGTTCTTAGAATTTCATACTGGTTTTTTACCAGCTACAATTTTTTGTTGTTGTTGTTCATTCATTTCCTTTCAAAATAATATGATAGAATACAAGGAATGTTTTCTTTTGTTTTAACTAAGTTACTTTTTGAAAAGTTTGAATCAATATTTATTTATTTTTATCTATTTTTCAATTCCTTCCATTAGCTCACACTCTCCCTATATGTATCTTGTTCAAATTTGCAATCGTAAATAAAATACTTTTTATTCATTCACTCAATTTGAAATAAATTTTTTTGAACTTGTAGTGGATGACACTCAATGTTAACATAGTTTTTTTTCAAATATTAATTCATCAATAAAATTTAATTAATTAATTTTTTTTTACATTTAAGTTGCATGTATCTAATAATAGATGGGGCCAGATGTAAAAGCAAAATTTCTCATCTTTGCGTCTCAAAATGACTGGAGTAACGGCCATTTTGTTTGTTCTTACAGTTTCATACAGTTTTTAGCGGCAGCAATTCTTTTTTTTTTTTCATACATTTGGAGTGATAGATACCTTTTAAAATAATATAGTCGTATACAAGGTAGAGTTTTTTTGCTTTATATTTACGCTTTTAATTAAATTACTTTTTAAAAAGTTCGAATCAATACCTATATGCTGGTAATCATTTATGCAAGCTATAGATATTCCGAAAGAAAATGATCTGAAGAATTTTTAACACTTAAGGAAACAATAGTCAGTAACGTTTTCAAAGGAATATAATATGCGTAATCATTTTTGTCTTTGTTATAAAAAATTAAATGTTAATCTGTGACTTTAAGAAGTATAAAGTTGATTATAAAAGTTAAATATACTTGTACTTAACTATGAAAACTGCTGAACATTTATATTAGATATTTTCATGTACATTGGTACCAATTTATATATAAAATTCCTTGGCCACTCTATTAAAAGACCTAAAATTTTAAACTATGAAACTAGTTAATTAGAAAAACTACTGAACATTAAAAGTTTAAACTATGAAACTGCTCAAACTATGAAACTAGTTAAGCATGAAAAACTACTAAACATTTATGCTAGATACTATCAAGTACGTTGCAGCGATTTTTTATACATAAAATTCGTCGGGCACTCTATTAAAGGACCTAAAAGTTTAAACTATGAAACTAGTGAAACTATGAAACTATTAAAAACTACTGAACATTAATTAAACTATGAAAATAGTTAACTACGAAAAACTATTGAAAAATAAATGCCAAACTATGAAACTATGAAACTAGTTAACTACGTAAAACTATTGAATAATAAATGCCAAAACTATGAAAACTAGTTAACTATGAAAAACTACTGAACATATATGTTGGATATTATCAAGTACATGTACTGAACATATAATTTTATACATGTAGCAATTTTATACATAAAATTCCTTGGGCACTCTATTAAAAGAACTTTTTCAGAAATATATAAGAGTTTAAAAATCAGAATCCCTTCAAAATCTGCTACTGATGTCAAAATTGTGACATGTCATACTTCCACGACCAATTTCACTGCCTGTGATCGAATCTATCGCTTGCATAAAACATATCCCTGGCTTGCATGGATAAGTTAAAATGGACTTAACATCGGAGTTTTGAAAGTCATTGAAAGTTATAGATAGAAAATATATCCTTTCAATACAACTAACTTTATTGAAATATTTAAAAGAACAAGTGCCTTAAACCTGCCGTCGTTGGAATCGAAAAAAAGAAGTGGATGGTATTTCCCCAGGGAGAGAGTTTAGATGGCGTCTGGTCGTGGGAAAATCGTAACTGCGACCGTTTTGAAAAGCTTTTAGGAAATCAGAGAGTTACTTTTGAGCAGAAAGTTTTGAATAATCTAAAGAAGCTTTCACCGGTGCTCCAAAAAGAAACGTGTCATAGCGGTGTCTTGCTTCTGTGATCTTGCGTCTAAAATGCCTGGAGTAACAGCCATTTTGTTGAGGGTCTTAGAATTTCATACTGTTTTACCTGGCAACAATTTTTGTTGTTGTTCATACATTTGGAGTGATAGATAGATACTCCTTAAAAATAATATGATCTAACACAAGGAATAGTTTTTCTTGTTTTGTATATATGCTTTTAAATAAGTTACTTTTAAAAATGTAACTTACATTTATTATTATATTCTATATTGATATTTTTATTTATTTATTTATTTTTTTGTAAATATGGACGAAAAAATTTTCTTTTCATTTTTTTTTTATTTAATTGCAGATAATCTCGTCCTACAATGCACCAATATAGCACGTGGTTTATAAATAAAGATAATTAAAAAAATACAAAAATGCATTGTAAAAAAAGAAAAAAAAAATGGTAGCACCAAATAACTAAAAATAAAATAAGAAAAAATGTAATCTGATGGACTAACATACAAGTTAACCATAAAATTTAGAATTTAATATAAGAACAAAACTCATATCAGCAATTTAAAAATAAAAATTATAGAGTTCCAACTGTTTTTTTTTTTGAATTTTTTATTAAATTTCTTCTATTAGCTCACACTCTCCTGTATATATCTTGTTCAAATTCTTTTCTTTTCAACGTTCATAAAATACTTTTTATTCCATCCACTTAAGTTCAAATAAATTTCTTTTTTTAAAAATATTGACACTGAGTAAATTTTAAATAAATCAGAAATTAAATTTAATTAATTACTTGGCAGTTTTTTTTAGATTTAAAGTTGCATTATATGTACCAATAGATGACGTCAGATAAACTTAAAAAATGAATGAAAATTATTTATAAAGGTATTTCTGCACAGAGTGAAAAAAAAAGTAGGAATTGACTTTTAAAATTTTTTTTTATATTTTTGTTTTTATTTAACTACACAAAAATCCTCGTC
>BPLR01020897.1:0-82201 GCA_021605095.1 Caerostris extrusa
AATAGCCATTCATTTGCACATATCCAAAGTGGCATAGGCAAAGTTTGCGATCCATTGTATCCACATAGCAAGAGTGAGAGTATTTTCCACAATCGCAGCCTAAAAAGCAATAATAAAGGCAGACTGATTGAATAAATCTTAAATATAACACTTTAATCAATTTCCTTATAAGCATTTTAATAGAGACAAGATTTTAAATTTACTCTGGGTTCCAAATATTAATGAAATATCTGGAAACTTTTGTTTAAAAAACAAAAATTAGGAACATTTTATTAACATTTGCGCAAGAAAGTAATATTGCCCAAAAATGACACATGCATAGTAATAGAGCTGATGTCATATAGCAAGTGATCGGAAATACATTTAAAAGCGTCTAAAGTTTTTCGAATTTAAAGTGCATAGTAAAATTTCAAGATAGCTATAATAGAAAGTAAAGTGTTGTCAAACTGGTTTCACGATCGCCCAGTCCGTACAATCTGTCATCAGACTAGATCGACACGCTGTTTGTGTACTGTTTTGGTTCAATCAAGTCTACGGACATCTCAAACGATGAAAGCACATTGTATCCTTGGATTCGACAATTCTGCAAATTTTGGATGAATTGCACATATGTTAAATGGTTACATATGCTCAAATTTGTACGTAGTTTAAAAGACGCAATAATCAAAAGCAAGTAGATTGATTTAAATTTAAATGGAAAATTCACAGATATCTTCCCTCGAAAGATCACTGAGTGATGTTTTATCACAGCAGATTGAATTACTAAATCTTATTTAAAATATATTTCACAAAATGTTAATTCTTTCTTTTTTTTGTTTCAGGAAAATGAGGTTTGTTATTATTAGTTCCCATTTATAAAGGAAAAGTTAAATATTTATTGAAGGAATAGGTTAGTTTATTTCTATTTCAATACACATAGTGTATTCTTCAATATGTATGAGTTTTCATTAAATTTATTTCAAAAAAAGGAAAATAATTCGTACTTTTCCTTAAAATAAAAGAGCATTCTGCAAAAATATTTAGTATTATCTCTTTGAAAATTGAGTTAATTCAGATTACCAATTTTAATAATAATTAAGATTTATATTTTGAATTGTTTTGATAACGAACTGAAATAAAACGCAAATTCTCAAAATAAAACAGTCATTGAAATAAAGTTAGCAAAATTTATTCGCATCTTTATAAAATTATTTTAAATAATTCAAAAGCATCATTTAAAATTTAAATTAAAATAAAAGGCAGTATTACTTTTTTTCAGATGTTACCTCTTGTGTGGTCGTCACAGTAGATGTCGTGTAATCCTCTAAAATACAATAAATAAAGTAAAAATAATTGGAATGCAATTAGAAACATTATATCCTAAAAATATTAGAATAGCTTTTTAATATAACGTATGTCTCGTAATTTTAATAGGTTTACGTAATAATAAAAATACAATCGGGTGTCATCTGCAGAGTTTTGAATAAGAAGAAAATTTTCCATCAAATGAACCATCAGGTTATATCTTCCGTCAGGTATCCCTTTTCATGACGCGAGAGTTTCCAATATGCTGTTACAACCAAGCATAATCTATTTGGATGTCATATTTCTACATTCATTCTCTTCATTATCTGCATGTCTTCCAAGTGATTCCAGATTTTTAAATGTATCATCAGAGATCTGAAGTTTTAAATATTTTGTCAAGAAGAATTTGTTTCTCCTTCAGTGAACGAAATGAGACATTTGTGCTGTTCAGAACTAAGTGTGTTTTCGTGTTTTTATCCGTCATTCATGTTTTTCCACCGTGTTTCTAAAAGCGTGGTAGTTATATAATTTTGATACATTTTTAACTTCGGGAAACTCAAATTTTAAGCATTGATTTGCCACCTTTGAAAGTGCTGGATATTTGATTAAAGCATGAAATGGTGTTTAAAAGAATAGAATAATTTTTAAATCGTTTAAAGTATAAAATTTAAAAAGAACATGAAAAAGAAAAGAATAATTAAATTTAAATTTAAAGTGCTAAATACGATACCATAACAAAAGCCATTCATTTGCACATATCCAAAGTGACATAAACAAAGTTTTCGGTCCATTGTATCCAAGTAGCAAGAGTAAGAGTATTTCCCACAATCACAGCCTAAAACCACAAATAAGATAGTCTCAATTAATAAACTTTAAGTATAAAAATACCATAACCAGTTCCCATATAAGCATTTTAAAACAGATAAGTATTTAAATTTACTCTAGGTTCCAAACATTAATGAAATATCTGGAAAATTTTCTATAAAAACAACAATTACGAACATTTTCTTAACATTTGCACAATTAAGTATTTTTGCCCAAAAATGACATATGCAAAGTAAATAGATCTGATGTCATATAACAAGAGATCAGAAAAACACTTTAAACGCGTCTAAAGTTTTTCAAATAGAAAGCGCATAGCAAAATTTCAAGATAGCTATTATCATTAAAAAGCATATTTTAAATTGATTTTGATTTACCTTGCTTCAATTCTTTATTTGTCCAACCTTAGATTTTTTTTACTATCCTATAATACATAAATATTGTTCTTATACAACGTCCGGTGACATTATGTTTTAATTAATAATTAGTGAATATTACGAGGACAGTTAAAGGGAATTATTCTCTTCGGAATTTCTTGCCGAATTCTCTTTAATTTATTATAAATGAAACCTATTCTGTCATGAATATGTTTTATTTATGAAATAATATATTAATTTAGGAATAATGCCTGTAAGGTTCTATTAGTTTGCTTTTGCAAAAATCACATCCTTTCAAAGATATATAGCATGAAATCCTCTTCAAAATTTAGTTTTTCTCTTACCTTTACATGTTCCCTGGTCTTCAAGGAATCCTGCGTCGCATTCACACTTTTTCGCACCATTTACGAAACTACATTGACCGTTGCTACCACAGTCACACGCTGTAAAAAAAAAATTTAAAGAATCTATTTATCTGTACTGAAAAAGATATACTTTAATTTCTACCAATTATTCTTCTATAATTTATTTTATTAAATATCAAACACAGATAAAATTATTTATCAATATCTTTAAAACTTAATTGTTTTTAACATTATAATACGAGGCTATATATTAAATACATATGTGAGTTTCCGAGACATTTATTAAATTACAAATTTAAAAGAAATTTTTGTATGTAGAAACCGCTCATATTAGAACGCGGTTATATAGGGGCGTTACTACGAAAATTTTTATTGAAATGTATAAAAATAGTGTTATCAAAAGTAAAATAAAAACACGGAAGATTTGAAATATTTTTAATTAACCATTTTTGTCTTTAAATAAAACTTATTCAAAACAGATGTTTTCAGTTTTATGCATACTTTCCTGTATTATTGTTGCATGCCCAATTTTCATGTTTTGCCTTTAAATAATATTATCTTTAAAGATTTTATTCAAACTATCTTTGGTTATAATTTGTGGAGCCAAATAATTTTTAAATAAAATTTATTTACTGAAATACGGAAAACATATTTTTTATGTTCCTTTTCGTTAGTTCCTTGAAAAATTTTAAAATGCATGGTTTTTAATTATCTTTAATTCTGTATATTAAAGAACATATATTTCTTTATGAAACCCCTACAAAATTCGTTGTAATATATGTTAAAATATTTGTTTCAATGTTTCATATTCTAAAATATTCGGTACAAAAAGCAGATTATAATGGTAATTTGATTAATGGCAATATTAAAAAATTACCATTATAATCAATGCAACTAGTGAAATCCTTTCTGAGACGACAACGCTCTCTTTCAGACACATGGAATTAATTAATGAAAATGAATTAAATAATCTATGACCTTGTCAAAATGGAGTTATTTATTATGTATATATTTATTAACATAAACTAAAAATATTAATTTAATTTACATTTTAAAATTCCTTTCTAGACATTCATCCCAATAATAGAATTAAACATTAATGTTTACTAAATAATCTTTTATATTTTATATTTATAACATTTTGTTGAAATTTTAATATACTTTAATATTAAATTGTTTTTATTAATATAATTTTTTTCTTCTTTTCTAAAGAAGTAGTAAATGCTGACGATTTCTAATTGAGAATATATGTTTGAATTCAATGATTTAAATTTGAGAAAAGTCATAAAAGCGCATATGTCAAGAAAATCATATCAATAATGGAATTTCATCTCAATAATAGGATTAAATAGTAATTTTTACGAACTAATCTTGTATATTTAATTTCATAACTTTTCGAACATTGTTGAAATTCATTAAAAATGCACTTTAATCTTAAACTATTTTTAATATTACGTATATTTCTACTTTTCGAAAAAACTAGTAAATATTGAGGATCTCTAATTTCAATATGTGTTTTCAAATGTATAAAGTAAATTTAAAAAAATCATAAGCACACAAAATTGTCGAATATATACGCTTTAAAATAATTGTTATTATTACACAAAACTAGGTAAAGTGAGGATTTAAAACAAAAAAAAAAAACATCATATTTTTTTTTCTTCAAATGGAAGAATTACTAAGAAACACTTAACAAAAATATTCTAATCTGTGTTATGAAGTAAGATCATAACACAGAAAAATATTAATATATTAAATAATTTTCTTATCGGTTTTTTAATGCAACTTCTTCAAAACACGTATTTTCAATTTTATGTGCACTTTCTCGCTAATTGTTGTATGCACAATCTAGAATTTTTCTGTATAATTATCTTATGTAGGGTAGATTATATTGAAATTCGAGTGTATTAAAATTTGCGAACCTAATAACTTTTAAATAAGATTTATTTACCTAAAAACGGATATATTATATAATTTGACACCTACATTGATATATTTATTTAAAAAATTTTCGAACGAATAAATTTCAAAATTTATTTCTGCGTACTATATTATGCAAATTTTGTTACGATTAAAATTAGAATACTTCTTGTATATTTTCTTTAACAATTTTAATATATTTATTATTCTATCATAGCCAGTTTAGAATGTCTATCGTTATCATATTATTCAAAATGATAACTGAAACCTATTCAGTCATGAATATGTTCTGTGTAGAAATAATATTTTAAATCACGAAACAATATATTAAATTGAATTTCTGTAATTGTCTATTAGTTTGCTTTAATACAATCACATCCTTTCAAAAATATATAGCATGAAATCCACTTCAACATTTAATTTTCTCTTACCTTTGCAGGTTCCCTGGTCTTCAAGGAATCCAGATTCGCATTGACACTTTTTCGCACCATTTTCGAAACTACATTTTCCCTTTTCACCACAGTTACACTCTGCAAAAAAAATTTAAAGAGTCTATCTATTTGAACTGAAAAATAATAACCTTAAATTTTACGAATTATCTTTCTATAATTTATTTTACTGAATTTCAGACGCTGATAAAATTAAAAATTATAGTGTTTTCTTTTTCATATATGGTCATTAATATGAAAGAATATTAATGAAATGCATAAAATAGTGTTATAAAAAGTAAAATAAAAAAAGTAAAGGTTGAAATATTTTTAATCAATAATTTTAACTTTAAATAAAAATTATTCAAAACCGATGTTTTCAATTTTATGCACACTTTCCTGTATTATTTTTGTATGCACAATTTTTATGTCTTGCCGTTAAATAATATTATTTTTAAAGATTTTATTCAAATTACCATTGCTTATGATTTGTGGACCCAAATAATTTTTAAATAAAACTTATTTTCTGAAATATGGAAAACATATATTTTTAAGTTATTTTTTATTAAAAAATTCTCAAATGCATGATTTTTAATTATCTTTAATTCTGTATATTAAAGAACATATATTTCTCTGTGAAACCCCTACAATATCCGTTGTAATAAATGTTAAAATATTTTTCATATTCCAAAATAATCGGTATAGAAAGCAACAAACTACCATAATAAGTGAAACCCATTATGAGATGACAATGTTCTTTTCTGACACATAGTATAAATGTACGAAAATGTCTTGAATGATCTGTTACATTGTCAAACTGTGATTATTTAATATACATATATCTGTTAACATAAACTAAAAATATTACTTTAATCTAAATTTAAAAAGTTCCTTTCTTGACATTCATCACAAGAATACGGTTAAATATTAATTTTTAAGAACTAATCTGGTATATTTAATTTCATAACATTTCGCACATTGTTGAATTTCATTAAAAATGCACTTTAATATTAAATTATCTTTAATATAATGACATACTTCTTCTTTTCGAAAAAACTAGTAAATATTGAGGATCTCTAATTTGGAATATGTGTTTTCAAATCTATTAAGTAAATATTGGAAAATCATAAAAACACAAAATTATCGAATATATACGCTTTAAAATAATTATTATTATTACACCAAACTAGGTGAAGTGAGGATTTAAAAAAAAAACAACAACATTTTTTTTTCTTTCATATGGAAGAATTACTAAGAAACACTTAATAAAAATAATCTAAAGTGTGTTATAAATAAGATCATAACACAGAAAAACATTACTATATTAAATAAATTTTCGTTTCGGTTTTTTAATGAAACTGCTTCAAAACAGGTATTTTCAATTTTATGTGTACTTTCCGGCCAATTATTGTACGCAAAATTTTGAATTTTTGTATATAAATATATTACGTAGGGTAGATTATATTGAAATCGAGTTTAGTAAAATTTATGAAATTAATAATTTTAAATAAGATTTATTTACTTAAAATGAATGTCTTATACTAATGTGCCCAAAAATTAAAACTAATTTTTAATTTAAATTTCCCGGGTATATGGAATTTCCTTTTTTTTTTCTTTTTTCTTGTTGTTGGCACTGTCGTTGACATCTGTGTGAAATTTCACGGTCAAATATTCATTTATGTTTGAGTTACGATTGGCTTTGGGAGACGCCAAATGTGATTTCGGCGATTTTTGAAATGTTGAATTCATTGAGCAAAAGAACGTGCATTCAATTTTGTTGGCGGAAACGTATAGAATGTTGCAGAAGGTATTCGGTGAGCATCTCTATATCGCAAAGAGATGTTTAAAAGTGGTATAAAAAGTTCAAAAAAGGTTTCTTTTAATTTTGATTAAAAAATTCTCAAATTGAAGATTTTTAATTATCTTTAATTCTTTATATTAAAAAAAAAAATATCCAGTTCAAAGAAGGCTTTGACGAAGAGCGCTCTGGTGGAACATCAAACTCAACCGACGACGCTCACGTCCAAACAAGTAAAGATTTGCTGCTTGCAAACCGTCGGTTTACAATTAGAGACCTTGCTGCTGATGTTGGAATTTCAAATGGATCGGTCAATTCCATTTTGGGCTTTAAACGCGTCAAATCTCTATTGGTACCGAAAACATTGAAATTTTTAGGTAAACATAATCGCGTTGAACTGTGTGAAACAACGCTTTCCGACTGTCAGGACAAATTGAAATGCATCATAACTGGAGATGAGACTTGGATGTATGCTTACGACCAGGAAACAACCGATCAACCCAACGAATATCGTGACAAAGGTGAAGCTCGACAGAAAAGAACACTCCAAAGTCGCTCAAAAATCAAGGTCATGTTGACTGTTTTCTTCAATTACCGTTGTGTGGTGTATTATGAATTCCTGCTGCCTGGCCAAACTGTCAACAAGGAATAATTTTGTGAGCATTATGAGTTGTTTGCGTGAAGCTATTCGCGAAAAGAGGCCTACTCTTGGGTTTTGCATCTCGATAATGCGCCAGCTCACACTGCATTGATTTTTCGTGAATTTTTCGTAAAAAATGAAACACATATCGTTCCACCAAAATGGTATTCACCGGACTTAGCATAGTACGACTTCAGGCTATTCCTTAAACTCAAAAGACCACACCGAGGACGGCGCTTTGAGTCGATTGAAGAGATTCAACGTCAATCGCCTCCCGGTTTGAAGCCGATGACTTTTAGCATGCTTTTAGACTTTTTGACCCTTCCGATGACTTTTTAACATGCACAGAGGATTGGAAAAAACGTTGGAATAATTGCTTTGTGTCAGAAGAGGATTACTTTGAAGACAACGAAATAAATTTGGAAGAATAAATAAAGAGTTTTTGCGAAAAATAATAATTTGTCTTAAGTTTTGGACACAGTAGTACATACCTTGATAAAATGATTTAAAAGCTTTTCGAACGAATAAGTTTTAAAATTTATTTCTGCATATTATAGAACATGCATATTGCGATAAAACCTAAACTGAAACCTATTCTGTCATGAATATGTTCTGTATATGAAACAATATACTAATTTACGAATAATGCGTATAATGGTCTATTAGTTTGCTTTGCAAAAATCACATCCTTTCAAAAGATATACAGGATGAAATCCACTTCAAAATTTAGTTTTCTCTTACCCTTGCATGTTCCCTGGTCTTCAAGGAATCCTGCGTCACATTCACACTTTTTCGCACCATTTACGAAACTACATTGACCGTTGCTACCGCAGTTACACGCTGTAAAAAATTTAATGAACCTATCAATTTGAACTGAAAAATAATAACCTTCAATTTTTTACCAATTATCTTTCTATAATTTAATTTATTTCATTTCAGACGCTGATAAAATTATTTATTAATATCCTTAAAACTAAATTATTTAAACATAATATGATGCTAGATTTATAATTTAATAATCTAATTGTGAGTTTCAAGACATGTATTCAATTCAGGTTAAAAAAATTAAATTACAAATTTTAAAGAAATTTTTTTATGGAGAAACCGCTCTTTTCAGAACGTTTTATATTCACACCTGATATAAAGTAGAAATTTAAAAATTATAGCGTTTTTTTCATATATGGTTATTATTAAGAAAAAACATTAATGAAAGGCATAAAATAGTGTTATAAAAAGTAAAATAAGGAAAAGTAAGAGGTTGAAATATTTTTAATCAGTAATTTTATCTTTAAATAAAACATATTCAGAACCGATGTTTTCAGTTTTATGCATATTTTCCTGTAATATTTTTGTATGTACAATTTTTATGTTTTGCCGTTAAATAATATATTATTTTTATAGATTTTTTTCAAATTACCACTGTTAATAATTTATGGACCCAAATAATTTTTAAATAAAATTTATTAACTGAAATACAGAAAACTTTTCCCTTTCGATAGTTCCTTTAAAAATTCTAAAATGCATGATTTTTTTATTATCTTTAATTCTGTATATTAAAGAACATTATACTACTGTGTTAAAAAAAGTAAGACCACTTTTCAATTTAAAATTCCCGGGGCTTATGGAATTAATTTTTTTTCTTCTTTTTAGGTTGCTAGCACTGCCCCCTGACATTTGTGTGAAATTTCACTACAAAATTTCACTACAAACTGAACTACACTACACTTTGAAAATATTTGTTAGTGTATGAATTACGCTTGGTTTTGTGAGACGCTAAAACTGATTCCGGTGATTTTTGAAATGTCTGAATTCATTGAGCAAAGAGAATGTTGCAGCAGAAGATATTCGGTGAGAATCTCAATATCGGAAAGAAATGTTTAGAAATGGCATAAACAGTTCAAGAAGGCTGAGAAGGCGTTGAAGACAAAGAACCCTCTGCTCGACCACTAACCTTCACAAACGAATCTCACGTCCAAAAAATTAATGATTTGGTGCTTCCAAACCGTCGATTTACAATTAGAGACATTGATGATGATGTTGGAATTTAAAAAAGGATCTGTCCATTCCATTTTGGGCCTGAAACGCGCCAAATCTCGATTGGTACCGAAAACACTGAATGCTGCAGCTCAAACTGCATTCAATCTTTGTGACTTTTTCCCCATAAATGAAACCCATATCCTAACACTAGCACCGTATTCGCACCTTGCGACTTCTGGCTATTCCCTAAACTCAAAAGCCCACACCGGGGGCATCATTTTGAGTCGACTGAGGAGATTCAACAAGAATCGCCGCCCGGTTTTAAGGCCATCCCTTCCGATGACATTTTAGCATGCATTGAGGATAGGAAGAACGTTGGCATAGGTGCGTTGTGTCCGGAGGGAATTACTTTGAAGCAATGAAATGAATTTGGAAGAATAAATAAAGAGTTTTTGAAAAAAAAAATAAAAATTTGTCTACTTTTTGGGCACAGTAGTATATGAATTGATAAAATGATTTAAAAACTTTTTCAGGACGAATAAATTTTAAAATTTATTTCTGCATATTATAGAACGTGCATATTGTTGAGATAAAACTTAGAATACTCTTTGTTTATTATTTTTTTTTAAATTAATATATTTAATATTCAAGCATAGACATTTTAGAATTTCTAAGGTTCTCTATTCTCTAATTCTAGGTCTTCAAGGAATCCAGATTCGCATTGACACTTTTTGCGCCATTTTCGAAACTACATTTTCCTTTTTCACCACAGTTACACTCTGCAAAAAATTTAAAGAATCTATCAATTTGAACTGAAAAATAATAACCTTCAATTTTTAAAAATTATCCTTCTGTAATTTATTTTATTAAATTTCAGACGCTGAATTTATTATTTTTAACACTATTATTTATTACTTTTATTTTTATAATTGTTTATTTTTATTTTTATAATTAATTATTAATTATTTTCAACACTATAATACGGTGCTACGTTCTAAATATATAAGCTAAACGTGGGTTTTCAAAAAATGTATTAAATGCAGGATAAAAAAATTGAATTTCAAATTTCAAAGAAGTTTTTATGTGTAGAAACTGCTCATATCAGCACGCTTTATACCCCAAACGCAATATAAAAGGAGGAACTTAATCATTATAGTATTTTTTTATATATGGGCCTTACTAAGAAAGAACATTAATGAAATGCATAAAATAGTGTTATAAAAAGTAAAATAAGAACAAGTAAGATGTTGAAATATTTTTAATTTATCGTTTCTGACTTCAAATAAAACCTATTCAAAACAGGTGTTTTCGGTTCCATGCACACTTTCCTGTAATATTGTTGTATGCACAATTTTTATCTTTTGTCTTTAAATTAACATTGTTTTATTAGATTTTATTCAAATCACCGTTGCTTATAATTATGGACCCATATAATTTTTAAATAAAATTTATTTACTGAAATATGTAAAACATATATTTTACGTTATTTTTGATTAAAAAATTCTCAAATGCATGATTTTTAATTATCTGTAGCAATATATAAAGAATTTATCTATTTATGAAAAGTGATATACTTTAATTTTACCAATTGTTCTTCTATAATTTGTTTTTGCTGAATTTCAAACGCAGATAAAAATTATTTAACAATATCTTTAAAACTAAATTATTTTTAATGCCCTAATACGGTACTACATTTCAAATAGGTATATGAGCTAAATGTATGGTGCCAAGTCATGTATAAAACGCAGGATAAAAAATTAAAATACAACATTTAAAAATCTTTTTTTTCATGTAGAAACCGCTCATATCACATGCTTTATATAAAAAACGGGTCATAAAGGAGAAATTTAAATATTACATCACTTTTTTTCCTATAGGGGCATTTTTAATAAAAAATGTTAAGAAAACACATATAATAGTGTTATAAAAAGTAAAATAAGAGCAAGTAAGAAGTTGAAATTTGTTTAGTTTATCATTTTTGCCTTTAAATAGAACTTTTCGGAAGAGGTGTTTTAAATTTTATGCGCACTTTCCTGACAATCTGCAGTATGCATATTTTTTATGTTTTGCCTTTAAATAACTTTATTTTTATAGATTTTATTCAAATTACCATTGCTTATAATTTCTGGACCAATTAATAACCGATTAATGGGCCTTATAATTTTTAAATAAAATTTATTTACTGAAATACGGTGCCCACATTTTTTTGTTGCTTTTGATTAATTCGTTAAAAATACTCAAATGCAGGATTTTTAATTAACTTTAATTCTGCAAATTAAAGAATATATATTTCTTTTATTAAATCCCCTACAATATCCGTAGTAATATATGTTAAAATAATTCTTTCAATTTTTCATATTATAAAATAATCGGTATAATCACTGTCACAAGTGAAACCCATTCTGAGATGACAACGCTCTGTTTCTGCCACATAGCTTAAATTTACGAAAATTCCTGTAATGATCTATGACATTGTTTTGTTAAAATTTGTATTTTTAATATATATATATATCGGTTTACACAAGTAAAAATATTTATTTAATCTACATTTTAAAGTACCTTTGTCTTCATTTCCTCCATAATTTCATATGAAGGATATAATCCATCATTACCCTAAATAACTTTTATAACTAAATTTATGTAGCTCAACAAATTGAACAAAATAGGAATAAATATAAATATTTACTAACTAATTTTATATATTTAATTTTTATATCATTTCAAACTTTGTTGAAATTCAATAAAATTACACTGTATATTGTTTTTAAAATTATAAAATATTTCTTCTTCTTTAGTCACAAGCACAAGCTTTTAGGACATAATTATACGAAATTATTGTTATTATTGCATCGAAAATGGATGAAATGACTATTTTTGAAAGAAAACAAAAACATCCTATTGTTTTTCATTGAGAAGAATTACTAAGAAACAATTAATAAAAATATTCTAAGCTGCGTTGTGAAATAAGACACATAGAATGTTAAAATAAAAACAATGGTCTTTCAGTTTGCTTTGTGAAAATTGCATTATTTTAAAGATATATATTGGATAAAATCCACTTCAAAATTTAATTTTCTCTTACCTCTGCAGGTTTCCTGGTCTTCAGAGAATCCAGCGTCGCATTCACACTTTTTTTGCACCATTTTCGAAACTACATTTTCCCTTTCTACCACAGTCACACTCTGTAACAAAAATTTAAAGAATTTATCTATCTGAATTGAAAAAGGATAGACTAGTTTTTTTAACAATTGTTCTTCTGTGATTCGTTTTACTGAATTTCAAACGGTGATGAAATTATTTAACAATATCCTTAAAATTAAATTATTTTTAATACCATAACACGGTACTACATTTCAAATTTATAAGTTAAATGTGGGTTTAAAACGCAAATTTTAAATTCATTTTTTTTTTGTATATAGAAACCACTCATATCAGAAAGCTTTACATCCCAAACGGGATATAAAGAAGCTATTTAAAAAATTATTTCCTTTTTTTTTTTTTTCATGTAGGTTCATTCTTTAACAAAAAATGTTAATGAAATGCATAAAATAGTGTTGTTAAAATTAAAATAAAAACAAGCAAGGTGATAAAATAGGGAATGATTTATCATTTATGTCTTTAAACGCATCTTCATCAAATCAAATAATAACACATTTATGTGTTCAATCATTTAAAATTATTGTATGCACAGTTTTTGAGAATTTGTCCATGCATATCATAGATAGTGTAGATTATATTGAAATAAACGTTTATTAAAATTTGTGGAACTTACAGTTTTGCATAAAGTTAATTTACTTAGAAAACCTTATACATTGTATTTTGTCGTTTTTGAATAATTTACTTAAACACTTTTTTCGAATGAATAACTATTTAAAGTTATTTCTGCATAAAAATAAAATGTGTATGTCTTTACGAATAAAAATTAAAATATTTACCCTTTTATTTTTAAAAAATATTCCCAAATATTTTATGATAGTCAGTATTGAAAATCCCATTTTCTCATAATATTCAAAATAATAAATTAAACCTATTCTGTCATGAATATGTTTTGTTTATGAAATAAAACATTAATTAACGAAAAACGTGTTTATTGATCTATTAGTTTTCTTTGTGAAAATCACATTTTTTGTAAGATTGAGGCGGAGATTGAAATAAGTTAAAAATTGAATTTTCTCTCACTTTATCAGCACAAACCCAGGGTGGTATTCACACTTTTTCAAATACACATTGTCCATCGGTACCACAATCACAGTCAAAAAAATTAAAGAATTTCTCTGTCTTACTCGAAAAAAATTACAAAATTTTAATTTTAACCAATTATTTTTCTTTAAATTATTTTTACAAATTTTCAAGAACTGTGGAAATTATATAAGAATTTCTTTAAATCTAAATTGTTTCAATGCCATGATACGCCACTACCATTCAGATAATGGAAATTCAAAACTCACGATCCCTTACCTGAAATGAGGGTCCAAACTTTTCGAAACAGGTGTTCTCAATTTTATGCGTTCTTTTTTGCAAATTTTTTGCATTTTGCACCTTTTTTATACTTTTCCTTTAAATAACATTATTTTTATAGATTTTATTCAAAATGTCGTTGCTTATAATTTGTGAACCCAAATAATTCTTAAATAAAATTTAATTACTGAAATACGGAAAACATATTTTTTATGTTCCTTTTGAAATACTCAAATGCAAGATTTTTAATTAACTTTAATCCTGCATATAAAAGATATACATTTCTTTATGAAAATCCCCTACACTATCAATTGTAATATGTGTTAAAATAATTGTTTCAATATTTCATATTCTAAAATAATCGGTATAAAAAAGCAACAAACTACCATTATATTTGAGATTAGTAAACCATTTAAATGAGATTAAAATGCGTTGTTTCTGCCACCATAGTACTAAGTATCCCAAACAGGATAAAAGGTTGAAATGTAAACATTATAGTATTTTATTTATATAGGGGCATTACTACGAAAAATTTTTAATGAAATGCATAAAGTAGTGTTTTAAAAGGAAAAATAAGAAAAAGCAAAGCAGTTGAAATATTTTTAATTTATCCTTTTGTCTTTAAATAGAACTTTTTGAAATAAGGGTTTTTATTTTATGCGTACTTCCTCGCGAGTTATTTCATGCAAAGATTTGAAGTTTTCCATAAAAATATCTTATGTAGTGTACATTATATTTAAATTGAGTTTATTAAAAAAATTAGTGAAATTAATAGTTTTAAATAAAATTTATTTACTTAAAAACGGATATTTTTACATCCACTTTGATAAATTTATTTAAAAATTTTCGAAAGCATGAATTTTAAAATTTATTTCCACATACTATAGAATGTACATTACATTAAGATTTAGACTACTTATCATTTAATTTGTTTAAAATTTTAATATATTTATTATTTTATCATAGCCAATTCAGAATATATGTCATTATTATTGTATTCAAAATGATAACAGTAACCTATTCTGTGATGAGCATGTTCTTTTTATGAAACAATATATATAAAAAAAATAAGAATGATGTCTGTAATGGTCTATTAGTTTGCTTTGTGATAATTACATCCTTTCAAAGATATATAGAAAGAAATAAACATTTAATTTATTTTCTCTTACCTTTGCAGGTTCCCTGGTCTTCAAGGAATCCAGTGTCGCACCGACACGTTTTCGCACCATTTACGAAACTGCATTGACCGTTGATACCACAGTCACACGCTGCAAAAATATATAAATAATTTATCTATATATGAAAAGTGATATACTTTAATTTTACCAATTGTTCTTCTATAATTTGTTTTGCTGAATTTCAAACGCAGATAAAAATTATTTAACAATATCTTTAAAACTAAATTATTTTTAATGCCCTAATACGGAACTACATTTCAAATAGGTATATGAGCTAAATGTATGGTGCCAAGTCATGTATAAAAACGCAGGATAAAAAATTAAAATACAAAATTTAAAGACCTTTTTTGCATGTAGAGACCGCTCATATTAGATGCTTTATATACCAAACGTGACATAAAGGAGAAATTTAAATATTACATCACTTTTTTTTTTTCATATAGGGGCATTTTTAATAAAAAATGTTAAGAAAAATACATATAATAGTGTTATAAAAAGTAAAATAAAAGCAAGTAAGAAGTTGAAATATTTTTAGTTTATCATTTTTGCCTTAAATAGAATTTTTCGAAACAGGTGTTTTAAATTTTATGCGCACTTTCCTGACAATCTGCTGTATGCATATTTTTTATGTTTTGCCTTTAAATAACTTTATTTTTATAGATTTTATTCAAATTACCATTTCTTATAATTTGTGGACCAATTAATAACCAATTAATTGAACTTATAATTTTTAAATAAATTTTTTTGCTGAAATACGGTGCACACATTGTTTTAAGTTGCTTTTGATTAATTCTTTAAAAATACTCAAATGCATGATTTTTATTTAACTTTAATTCTGCAAATTAAAGAATATATATTTCTTTATGAAATCCCCTACAATATCGTTGTAATATATGTTAAAATAATTCTTTCAATTTTTCAAATTCTAAAATAATCGGTATAATCAATGTTACAAGTGAAACCCATTCTGAGATGACAACGCTCTGTCTCTGCCACATAGCTTAAATTGAAGAAAATTCCTTCAATGATCTATGGCATTGTTTTTCTAAATTTGCATTTTTTATATATATATATCGGTTTACATAAAGTAAAAATATTTATTTAATCTAATTTTAAATTTTCCTTTGTCTTCATTTCCTCCATAATTTCATGTGTAAGATATTATCCATCTTTACCTAAATAGTTTTTATAACTAAATATATGCAGCTCAAGAACAAAATAGGATTAAATATTAATATTTACTAATTTTAATTTTTATATATTTTATTTTTATAACATTTCCAAATTTGTTGAAATTCAATAAAATATACTTTTAATTTTGTTTTTAAGATTATAAAATATTTCTTCTTCTTTAGTCTTCGAATCATAAAGCCCAAACTTTTGGAAAATATTTGTTTCAAAAATTATTGTTATATTGCATCGAAACTGGATAAAATGATTATTTTTTTTAAAAAAAACATCATATTATTTTTCCATTGGGAAGAATTACTAAGAAACACTTAATAAAAATATTCTAAACTGTGTTATGAAATAAGATAACAACACATAAAATGTTAAAATAAAAATGATTAATCATTCCCATGTTTAAAGACACCTTCTTCAAAACAGGTATTTTCTATTTTATGTGTACTTTCCCACAAATTATTATACACAAAGTTTTGAAGTTTTCCATATAAGTATCTTATGTAGAGTAGATTATATTGAAATTGAGTGTATTAAAATTATGAAAATTTAAGTAAATTAAAATTTGTGTGGTGAAACATTACAATAAATTTTAAAATACGAATATCTCATATATTTTCACGTCCAGTTTGATTAATTTACTTAAAACTTTTCGAACGAATAATTGTTTTAATTTATTTCTGCATTCTATATAATGTGCATTTTGTTATTGTTTATGTTCTTAAAAAAGTTTAATATATATATTATTCTAGAATAGCCAGTTTAGAATGTCTATCATTATCATTGTATTCAAAATGATAAAAGTATTTTATTCTGTCATGAATATGTTGTGTTTGTGATACAATATATTAAATTACGAATAATGCCTCCAATGGTCTATTATTTTGCTTTGTGAAAATCGCATTATTTCAAAGATATATATTAGATGAAATACACTTTTAATTTAATTTTCTCTTACCTCTACAGGTTCCTTGGTCTTCAGAGAATCCAGTGTCGCATTGACAGTTTTTCGCACCATTTTCGAAACTACATTTTCCCTTTTCACCACATTCACACTCTGTAACAAAATGTAACGAATTTATCTATCTGAATTGAAAAATGATAGACATTTTTTTTTACCAATTGTTCTTCTATGATACATTTTACTAAATTTGAAACGGTGATGAAATTATTTAACAATATCCTTAAAACTAAATTATTTTCAATACCATAATATGGTACTGCATTTCAAATATATAAACTAAATGGGTTTCCAAGATATGCATTGAAGCAGGATGAAAAATTAAAACGCAAATTTTCAATTAATTTTTTTGCATGTAGAAACAGTTCATATCAGACTCTTTATATGCCGAACGGGATATAAAGTAGAAATGTAAACATTACTTCATTTTTTTCTCATATAGAGGCATTATTAATATGAAATGTTAATGAAATGCATAAAACTGTGTTGTAAAAAATAAAATAAGAGCAAGGAAGGTGATAAAATATTGAATGATTTATCCTTTATGTCTTTAAATGCACTTTCTTCAAAACTTCATTTAAAATAACTGTATGCACAGTTTTTGAAAATTAGCCCATAAATACCATATGTAGTGTAGATTATATTGAAATCAACGTTTATTAAAATTTATGGGACTAATAGCTTTTCAATAAATTTAAACTGCTAAGAAAACCTTATACATGCATTACCTTAAACTTCTATACTTTGTCGTTTTTTAATTACTTACTTAAACCATTTTCAAATGAATAACTATTGAAATTTATTTCAGCATACCATAAAATGTATTTGTCTTTACGAATAAAACTTAAAATATTTATTATTTTATTTTTTTTAAAAAATTCATGAGTATTTGAAATTTTACGGTATTCAGTATAGAAAATCACATTTCCTCATAATATTCAAAGTGATAAATAAACCTATTCTGTCATGAATATGTTTTGTTTAAGAATGAATACATTAATTAACGAAAAATGTATTTAATGATCTGTTAGTTTTCTTTGTGAAAGTCACTTTTTTTTGTAAGACATATAGGTTGAAATAAGTTAAAAATTGAATTTTTCTCTTACTTTCACAGGTTCCCATGTTATCGGCGAACCCAGACTTGCACTGACACTTTTTCGAACCTTCTTCAAATTTACATTGTCCCTCGGTACCACAGTCGCACTCTGTAATAAAATTTAAAACAATTTCTATCTGAACGAATAAACTTTTTTTTTAACCAATTATTTTTCTTTAAAATATTTTAATAAATTTTCAAGCACTGTTGAGATTATTTAATAATTCCTTTGTAAGACATATAGGTTGAAATAATTTAAAAATTGAATTTTCTCTTACTTTCACAGGTTCCCTTGTTATCGGCGAACCCAGACTTGCACTGACACTTTTTCGAACCTTCTTCAAATTTACATTGTCCCTCGGTACCACAGTCACACTCTGTAAAAAATTTAAAACAATTTCTATCTGAACGAATAAACTTTTTTTTTAACCAATTATTTTTCATTAAAATATTTTAATAAATTTTCAAACACTGTTGAGATTTTTTAATAATTCCTTTAAATCTAAATTGTTTAATATCCCGATACTCCAGTACACTTCCGATATTTAAGCTGAAAACTCACGATGCCTTACCTGAAATGAGGGTCCAAACGCGTATATTAAAACAGGAGAAATTATTTAAAAACAATTTTACTGAAAAGTAATTACAGGTAGAGAACATTTGTCATTTTCTCAAAAATGAAGATTTCCATGGACACTGTTTTAAGTCGACTGAAGAGATTCAGCGTGAATCAGTGCGCGATTTGAAGGCCATCCCTGCGGATGACTATTTAGCATGCTGGTTGGTTGGTTGGTTGGCGGGGTTTAGTGACTCAAGAGCCAGATTTGGCTATGCTGCGCCAAACAATGGTATGCTTTGCGAAGGTCATAAAAAAAAGAATAAAATAAACTTCAGAAATGGAGCAGGTAAAAACCGTAACACTACGAGAATGGTAAAAGTCTAAAATGACGCAATAGAAGACAAAATTTTAAAACAATATATGAATGGTTAAAAGACTAAAATGATAATATCAATAGAATACAAAATGTATAAAAGGAGATAATGATCGAATTAAAATTTGTTTATTCTAAGACCATGTCAGTGGCATCGTATACCAACATGTCTGAATTAGTTTTTATCGGGGTGTTCCATGAGAGATTTATTTTTCTTTATATCATTGGGACTAACAAAAGACGAAAAAGCCTGAAACCTGTTAGTGTCTTAATATTTGTTGAGTTTCAAGGGTTTTAATTCATTATTGGTAGATTCAGATTTGATGGAGGGTGTTCTATTGGAAGGCAATTTTCTCTTTTATGGTGGCTCTTCGTTTTAAAATGTGTATGACTTGGGGTTGTAGGTAAATTAGAATTGGATGGAGAAGTTGACGAGTCAGAGGTAGAAGAAAAAAAAAACACAGTGGCACTTTTAGACAGTTTAGTAGACTTTAGTCTTTGAGAAACAGGAGCTGGTTTAACGGATGTCGATTCGGTATTGGATTGTGTAGAAGGTTGATGGGGAGGTGAGGAATCTGAATCACCTATTTGGGTGTCTATGGAAGTAGACGTGGTTTGGAACTTTGCAGCATAAGTAGGTTTCTGAATGACCAGTGTTTTGGCTTCTATATAGGAATTTTTTTTTTTTTTTGGCTAATTCTTATTTTCTGTATTTATTTTTCAATGAGCCATGGAGGGCACAATTTGGAACTAGAGGGATGAGATTGCTGGCAATTGACTCATTTAGGTTGGGAATCGCAGTTCGTCGAAGAATGACCAGCAGATGCGCAGTTGGAACAAATTTGATAACGTCGAAATACGTCAAATTTGGTTACATAAAAATATTTCGTTAACTGTCCAATAATGGAAATAAAAACAAATTTTAACCATTACTTATTTAGAAAATGAACTATAACTGAAAACGTAAATAACTTCATCAATTATAGGCAATTACTCTATAAAAACTCATTTTATATTTTCAGTCTAATGTAAAATACTCAAATATTTAAGAGTTGTATGATCAAGAATTACAAGCTCAGAAGATAACAGCTATTTACAAATAATTAACAGTCACTGGACCACTCTATGATATTCACTAAGATTTTCTCTTGTAACAACTGTAAAAAAACTGCTACCTAGATAAATTGTGTGTAGGAAGTTTCACGAGGAAAGAATTGCAGGCAAGTTATCCAGCGCTGTGTGCACGTCTCGCATTAAGCCACCAAAATGAAAAATATATTTGGGTAGGCACATATACACTATGTGAAAGAAAGTGACGGGACACGACACTATAACGACATAAACCCATATTTATTAAAATTAATAGGAGGTAGGGCCTCCTTTGGCTGCAATCACAGCTGCAACCCTTCTGGGTATGCTTTCCACTAAATTAGCCATAGTGGCAAGAGGAATTTCCTTCCAAATGTTTAGCAGGAAGTTCCATAATTCAGGCTTGCATTTGGGGGAGTGGGAGTGCAGGCCCTGAACCAATGGTCCAATTCGTCCCAGAGATGTTCAATTGGGTTAAGATCAGGGCTCTGCGCCGGCCACTCCATGCGTTTAACGTTGTTGTTCACATACCAATCAAGAGTCCTCCTTGCAACATGGCATGTTGCGTTGTCATCTTGATACCAGCAATCATCCATACCGTACGTTGCCCACAAGGTAGGAAAGACATGATTGTCGAGAATATCACAGTATCTATCGGCATTCATAGCACCATCAACCTTCACCAGTGGGCCAGCCCCATACCAGGAGAAACAGACCCATACCATCAATCCTCCTCCACCAAACTTTACAGTTGGGCAGACACACTCGGGCAAAAGTCGTTCTCCTGGTAAACGCCATACCCAAACACGTCCATCGGAACGGAAAGGCTAAATCGTGACTCGTCACTCCAAAGGACGCGTTTCCAGTCATCCAGAGTCCAAGTACGGGGGTCTTTGACCCATCGAAGAAGCGCTTTCTTGTTGGTTTTCGTAATCAAAGGCTTATGGGCCGCCGAACGTCCAGTGTAACCTAACTTATGGGCCTCGATACGAAGAGTCTTGATCGAAACGGCCACACCTGTGGCTTGTCTAAACTCATTAGCCATGTGTCATGTTATCCATGGATGTTTGACGGTTACTTCGAATCTCCCTGCCTAGCACCCGCCGGTCCCTGCTGGTGAGAACTGTAGGTCGTCCACTTCGGGGTTTGTTCTGACAGTGTCCCTCAGTCTTGTAGCGACACACAACACGTGCTACAGTTGTTTTTCAGCAGTTACGGAAACGGGATATCTCCCTAATTGACACCTTGGCAAGATGCAATCCAACCAACACACCTTTCTCGAACTCAGACAACTCTTCCCGTGGCAGCATCTTGACAAAAAACAACTCTAATCGACTCCACAGACTATTTATAGGATATGGCTGACACATGATACCTATTATTTCGCATGTGTCAGCTGTATTGTCGACTTTTCTACTTTTCGAGGGGTGTCCCGTCACTTTCTTCCAGATAGTGTACAAATTTCAGTGAAAGTCAATCTGGGTCTGTAAAATGTACTAATGAGTCACTGTTTTGTATGCAAAGTGATTCAAGAATATTGTTATGCTCGGAGCCTAGAACACAGTACTATTATTGTTATGCCAGTTACATTCTTGAAAAAGAGAGTTGTTGTTATAAGTCTAATTTCTTTATCCGACCAGTGGGGTGTAAAGAGACTGTTGCGTGTTTGGGATGGCAAAAAAATCCTCTGAATTCGAATCCAATATAGAACATTAACATATTGTTGCTTTTAATCTAAGGTCTGCTACTCTTCATTATCTTCGAACTGTTGTAACAATGGACCTGGCTGCTAACTGAGTTATTAAACGCCATATTTTTCCTCATCATTGAAAACTTTTTAGAGCAGCTGGAAAAACTCGTCTTAAGATATCTATGACGTTTTTGCATAATATTTTGCTAAAAAAATCTTATTTTCTTATCACACAATGCTATGCAAAGAATTTTTTTAAAAATTCCTAATGTGTTGTGTCATCCATTAGAAAACAAGGCAAAAAAAAAAAAATATATAATATTCATTTATTTTGCCTTAAGTGTGCAATTTTTTTTTATCATCAGCTAAAGGCTATTTGTACTTACTTTTACCTGTATTGTATTTGTACTTACCTTTGTAAGTTTAGTAAATTGTTGAAAAATAAAAATATTACAATTTAATATAGTCAAATTAAAAAAAAAAAAAATAGGTAATGCTGGCATATAATTAATTTGAAATATTTTTTTTTTCATCATTCAAATTTATTTAACAGACAGACAAAAAATATCTTTAGATCTTAAATGAAAAATTCAATAAATTTAAACCCTTTCATGCAATTTAAAAATAATTATCTCTATATTTAATGCAATATGTAAATTATTCAAAATAAAAGAACTACAACAATATTTCAAATAATTGCATATTTTGTCATATGTTTGGAAGTTCTTTATCAACAGAGTAACCTACTTTTACAGCTGAATTTTTAACACCTTTTACGTAATAACATGTTTCTTGTTCACCAAAATTTTCGCAAATTGCTTGATACATTTAAATGTTACAAGTTAATGTTATTAGAAAAATTTAGAATAATGGAAAACATTTTTATGAAATATTTCTTTATTAGTATTGAAATTTTTTTTTTTAATTCTGCTTTCAAAACAATATTTATATTTTATGCCGTATTACGAACTTTAAGGTTAAAAAATTATATTGTTATTTCAAATCATGCTGCGAAATGAACAAAAATTTAAATAAAACAAATAGGTTTTATAATTAAAGAAAGAAGGTCGTAGAAGTTTGGCCTTAGTTCGCAAAAATATTATAATATGAGTGTCACTGGTTCCTCAATTTTGCTCATTGACCTTGATGATATTTTCGTTTTTTAATCATTTTTTGTGTTCTTTAAGAAGATTTTTTACATTGGAAATGTACCGAATGCATATGTGTTATTTATGTGCAATAGAATTACTAGTATTTTTAATCCTTATGAAGTTGAATATTTAAGGCAAAAGATGCTATACATTTTTGTGTGCATTCAGAAAAATCTCGTAAAAGTTGGGAAACCTATAACAAACATTTTAAAATTAATAAGAATTGTGAGTGAAAGTATAGATTGCTTTTAAATGTTATTTAAAATTCGTACATTCAATTGACATAAGATTAATATTTTTTTATAACCATTCCCGTAACTTTATGCTCCAAACTTTTTATATAATTGTAAAATTGTTGTTTCATATAAAAGAACAATAATAATCATCTTTTACTAATATTGTGATTGCTGCAAAAGGATATTTTAATAGATTGTTTTAAAAAATTATTGGTGACTTCCACTTGGCGAATGGTGAGCAGTGACTTGTGGTCGAGCCCTTTGCCAATTGTTAGAAAAATTAAATAAATCAGAGGAGGAATAAAAGTTCTAACATCAGACAGAAAGTCACAGTTACAATAGAAGAGAAAAAAACAAGGAGAATAAAATAAAAAATAAAGTAAAATCATGCCATAGGCGAAAGTATTAAAAATTATAGGAATAAGCACTGATGATAAATCCTATAACAAAATGCAATAAAAAGAAAAACGTTAACGAGGCGACAGCGAAACCGAAATATCTCTAGAAAGGAGAAAGTTATTTGTTAGTCCTTCCTGAAATTCACGCAAAATATCACATCCAGTTGTAGTTCCTTTTAAAGAACGCATGCACGCCAGTTAATCGCTGGCTTCAATTCTAGAAGTTACCGTTTTTCGAGATGAGCTTACACTCTCAAAATTATTTTTCTTGTCCAGACATAAAACATCACAAACTTGGAGCATGCATTGTTTAACAAACTCCCCATCACTGAGAGCTTTATTATTTTTAGCAATATTGTATGCTACAATGCAACTTGCATGTGTAGCTGCTTCTTGAAAAATTTTGTCGGCCTGATAAATTTTTACTGAGACTTCCTGCATTTTGTTTTCTTTCATATTCGGACGTTGCTTCGTAATTGGAATTCTTAGGCTTAGATTTGAAATGACGGGAAATGTTATATTCTTTGAAAACTGCTACAGCTTCATTGAAGATAGACACACGGGTCTATCTTTTACAACTCTTAAAAATATTTCCAGGTCCATTTATCATTAAACGCGCTGCACTCTGAATCAATTTTATGTTTTGTAGTAGCCATTTTGGGTTTGATATCTTTTACGAATAACCCAAACAAGAACTAGCTACGTTATACTTTTAATAATTTCACCTTTATTAATAAGGATGCTATATGTCCGCAATCTTTCTATATGTAATCAAAAATATTAGAACTCGCTCCAAAAGAAAAAGCCACTGGTTGGAGCTTAAAATGCTCAGTCTGCCACATTTGAGGTCTAATTCACCTACATTGATTCCCATATCTCTGCTCCCCGAGAAAGAAATGGCCCTTGTTGGCGCCAATTTACAGCTATAACAAAGGACTTCCGCTTTTAACACTTTACCGATTGAAAGCTGTCTGTGCTTGCTATTTCCGTCGATTTATGTTTTGTAGAACAAAAATAGAGAAAGTAAAAAGATCACCAGTCCTTTGAGAAAAAGGAAGAAAAAAAAAATATTTAATCAAAGTATAAAAGGTGATGGATATATAATATATAAACATATATTTCTTTTAATTTGCCTGGGACCGGCAAATTAAAATCCGCGGGCTGGATAGAACCTTCCGGCGGGCGGGAGTTTGCCCGTCCCTGTTTTAAGATGTAGGTGTACGAGACATTGAAATGTATACCTTTGCAAATATGTTCCACGTCATGCAGCTTTTTATCATCAGTACATGTGCATTCAGCTTTTAACTCTTTTACATTGTAAGTGCATTTTCCATTTTCTCCAATACAATCTTTGTATATTCCAGTTGAACAGTCAACGATATCTTCACATTTATCTCCGATAACTCCCTCTTTACATTTACAAAATTTGTTGTCTCCTTTACTTATGCAAGTACCGCCATTTTGACATTCACTGTCCTCCATACAAACCTCTGTAAGAAATAAAATTACAAAGTTTATATTTCGGGAATTTAACAAAATAATTCATCATTTTAAAATTTACGAAGCAAATATATTTTATTGACAGCCGAATAATGGAAATTTAAAAGATTTCTTTAACATAATTTATTTAGAGATTTAAGTTGAATTGAAGATGTAATTGTTTGAGTCAATTATAGATATTTATGCTATTTTATCCTTCTGATATTTTCATTTTGGGCCTGAATGGCCGAGTGGCTAGCGCTCTGGAGCTCGGTATCACAGATTTCAGGTTCACATCCCGGTGGTGCCATGGAGATTTGTAGTGATTCGGCATCCACTTTAAACCGTAGGTCCCAGTCTAATATGATCATAGAGCGGCGTTGCCGGGGCATTGCTACTCAGCGTCCGTGGCTTATCTTCAAGTTACACACGTCCCCTGGGTAATGCAAAGAGAGTAACTTCTGTGTAGCGCTTGCATTAAGGCCTCCAAGACAGCTGCATTAGAAAGAATTTATTCATTTTAAAACAAAACACGCATAAATAAAAGCTATATAAGATCTAACAATCACCACAAAAAAAATGCTGTTTGTAGCTAATTAGCAGCAGTTACGGAAGAGTTATAAGCATTTAACTCTGATTTTCACTTGTAGCAAACATCAAAGGCTGTTACCTAGATAAAAACTGTGTGCAGGAAGTTTTGGGAAGAAAGATTTGCATATAAGAGATCCGACGCTGTGTGCACATCCCGCTCTAAGTCCCCAAAATGATATATTTGGTTAGACGCAATGTTAATTACAATGGTAGTCAATGTATGTTTACAATATTTATTGATGAGTGCCATTTTTGTATGCAAATGGCCCGGTTTTAGTTTTCCTTTTTTTTTTCTGCTGGAAGCTGGTTATTGTCTCCTGGGAATTTTGTAGGGAACCAACTGTTATCACAGTCATATTCGTGAAGAGAGGGTTTTAGTTATTTCAATTTATTTATGTGGCCATTGAGGAGTATGTATATGTCCAGTGAGTAAATAAAAACATATTTCGCAAAGTTAATGGTTTCCGTAGTTAATATGTTAATAAATATGACACAAAATGTGGGGCCCGAAAAAAAAAATTATACATTTTAATTTGTTTTTAGGACACCATTTCATTAAAAATAATAATGTACCGAATCTCTGGGTTGAATAAGAGAGAAATATAAGAGAGTACATCATTTGTCGCTATAAGATTACTTATTTTCAAAATATGAAGTTTTTGAAGAAGTATACTACTTCGAAGTAATAACACAGTCAATTTTTGAATACTTGTATGATGGCAAACAATCATTATAATGACATTGTGTTCATGTTTCATTATAATGCCATGTTATTTTAAAAATGAATTTTCGGTTATAAATCATTGCAAGTGTAGTCAGGATTTAATAAAACGGATAGTCGGTACACTTTTTAGTCGTAGTAAATGAATGTCAAAAACGATCTTTTGACTCTTTTTTCAATTCCTACTATTAGCTCACACACTCGCTATAGATATCTTGTTCAAATTTTTAATCGTTAATAAAATTCCTTTATTCCTCCATTCAAGTTCAAATAAATTTTTTGAGCTTGCAGTGGATAACATTTGATGTTAATAGAGTTTTTCAAATATTAATTCAATAATTCAATTAAATTTAATTAATTTTAGTTTCATTTAGATTTAAGTTGCATTTATCTACCAAGAGATGGAGCCAGATGTACGAGGAAAATGTTTGGCGAAAAAAATGAAAAAGGCTGGTTTAAATTTGATGCATGAAAATAAATAACGAACTCATCATTTTAATTTTCATACCTTTTTTTAAAAATTTCTTTTAAACTTTTTGCACCAATTGAATGAATAGGTATATCAAGCTATAGGTTTTTGTCCTCAAATTTGAATAGCTGCCCTTACGGTTGCATCTTTGACTGTCACAATAGCTGCTTTTTTGCTAAATACATGCCATTTTCTCACTAAATTTTTGATTTCACTACATATAAGTTTTTGTATGTAATTGCGCTCAGGGTACTTTAAAAATTCAAAAGAAATTCTTTTATTTCACAATTATTATTTTTGAAAAGACTTGGGAAAGTCAAATTATTTTCATTACTTTTACTTCCATTTGTCAGAAGGTTAATGGATCAGCTGTGGCAGTTTTTAAATGTGTCCTCATCTTTTTAATGGCAGCTATATAATTGATGCAATAAATTACGCGACGCTTGTCGAGATGCCAAATAATAGGCGGGA
This sequence comes from Caerostris extrusa, assembly GCA_021605095.1. Lineage (NCBI taxonomy): Eukaryota > Metazoa > Arthropoda > Arachnida > Araneae > Araneidae > Caerostris > Caerostris extrusa. Next base: position 27,714 of record BPLR01020897.1, read on the forward strand.
TATTAAGTATGTAATGACTTAATTTCCTTCCTCTAAATTAAACTGTACAGTGGCTGTCCTTTCAACGACCTGCATATCAAATTATCTTCTTTTGTTCTCAGTAGATGGGCAACAAATGTCATATCACTATATGAGCCTCTGTGAGATTCTCTATTACTTAAGAAAGCAACGGTTCTGTGGACGGTGATGAAACTCTTTCGCTATCTATAATGCCTTTTAATAAAAATTTTTATGTCCTGAACATCATATACAGCGGATTTAATCTTTAGACACCTCTTTGTTTTGGAGAATTGAATAATTTATTCGTGATGTTGGATCTCGTTCCTGATTCTTTGAGAATTACCAAAACTGGTTAATTGGTTGTAGATTCACCTTCTTGAATACGTTATAAAATAATAGTTATATTTTGCTTTATTATTAATTTTTTTTTTTCAAATTAGTCCCCTTCAGAACTTCTATTTCTGCCATTAAAGGTGCATAAAAATGTTGGAAAGGTGCTGGTGTCTTTTTTTTTTTTTTTTTTTTACTTCTCTTCACCAAACTGGCGATAATTATTTCAACTTGGTTCGTTACCCGGGCCTTTGCTTTGAAGCGGTTGGATTATCTAAAATCCTGAATCAACTGCAAAAATGAAGGTCACGTAGCATCCTGGATAGGATACTCAAATCCTCCTGCAAAACATTCATCGAGTCAACAAGATCAGAAAAACAAAAATGCTCCTCTCAAGACCAGTAGCTGCTGAAGTACCCTTAAAGACAAAGATCCAATTCAGTCTTAACTAACCAACCCAGATCAGCAGTTCAACCGGTTCCAATTCATGAATGATGCAGATTTTATATCTAAAATTTTCCGAAAATTTGAAAATTTTATTTTCAAGATACTTTTGTATAATTAATTTTTTTTCGAATTTTCACAGTTTTTTAAAATCATTCCAGAACAAAGCACTAAAACAGCATATAAAATAATTGTATTTTTTGTCTTACGTTTACAAGTTCCTTTATCATCGGCGTAACCTTCCTTGCACTTGCATCTTTCCTCACCTTCTTCGAAATAGCATGTTTGGCGTTCACCACAAATTTCGCAAACTGTTTCAAAGAAAAAAGAAATATTCCAAGTTAGTTTAGCGAAATAATTAAAATATAGAATGATGACATACAGTTTGACTGAAATATTTTTCGTCATAATTGAAAACGTTTTAGAGCAGCTGGAAAAAATCATCTTTAGATATCTATGAAATTTTGCATAATGATTTGCTAAAAAATCAGATTTACTTATCACACAATGCTGTGCAAAGAATGTTTTTTAAAATTTATAATTTGTGCTATCCATTAGAAAACTAGGCAAAACAAAAAAGATATAAAATTGATTTATTTTGCCTTAGGTGTGCATAATTTTTTATCATCAGCTTAAGGCTATTTTGTACTTTACTTTTTAACACCTTCATCGTAATCACATTTCTCTTCCTAACCCAGGTTTAGTAAATTGTTGGAAAATAAAAATTTTACAATTTAATATAGTCGAATTAAAAAACGTAACGCTGGTATATAATTAATTTTAAATATTTTTTCATCTTTAAAATTTATTTAGCAGATTGACAAAACATTTTTAGATTTCTACGTCATTTTGCACTATCTAAAGTTAAAAATATAATAAATTTAAATCATTTATGAAATTTAAAAATAAATTTCCCTATATTTAATGCAATATGTAAATTATTCAAAATAAAAGACCTACAACAATATTTCAAATAATTGCATATTTTATCATATGTTTGGAAGTACTTCTTATCAACAGCGTAACCTACTTTGCCCCTGAATTTTTTAACACCTTTTACGTAATAACATGTTTCTTGTTCATCAAAATTTTCGCAAATTGTTTGATACATTTAAATGTTACAAGTTAATGTTATTACATTTTAGAAATTTAGAATAATGGAAAACATTTTTATGAAATATTTCTCTATTAGTATTGAAATTTTTTTTTAATTCTGCTTTTAAAACAATATTTATATTTTATACCGTATTACAATGTTTAAGGTTAAAAAAAAATTATATTGTTATTTCAAATCATGCTACGAAATAAATAAAAAATTTAAATAAAACAAATAGGTTTTATAACTAAAAAAAAAAAAAAAGGTGTTAGAAGTTTGGCCTTTTTCGCAAAAATATTATAATATGAGTGTCACTGGTTCCTAAATTTTGCTCATTGACCTTGATGATATTTTCATTTTTTAATCATTTTTTGTGTTCTTTAAGAAGATTTTTTACATTGGAAATGTACCGAATGCATATGTGTTATTAGTGTGCAATAGAATTACCAGTATTTTTAATCCTTATGAAGTTGAATATTTAATGCAAAATATGCATACATGTTTGTGTACATTCAGAAAAATCTCGTAAAAGTTGAGATACTTATAGAAAACATTATAAAATTAATAAGAATTGTGAGTGAAAGTATAGATTGCTTTTAAATGTTATTTAAAATTCGTATAATTGACAGAAGATTAATATTTTTTATAACCATTCCCGTAACTTTATTCTCCAAACTTTTTATATAATTGTAAAATTGTTGTTTCATATAAAAGAACAATAATAATCATCTTTTACTAATATTGTGATTGCTGCAAAATGACATTTTAATAGATTGTTTTAAAAAATTATTGGTGACTTGATGGAGTGCCTTGGTCGCGCAGCGACCACGCCTCCACTTGGCGAATAGTGAACAGTGACTTGTGGTCGAGCCCTTTGCCAATTGTTAGAAAAATTAAATAAATCAGAGGAGGAATAAAAGTTCTAACATCAGACAGAAAGGCAAAGTTACAATAGAAGAGAAAAAAACAAGGAGAATAAAATAAAAATAAAGTAAAATCATGCCATAGGCAAAAGTATTAAAAAATAATAGGAATAAGCACTGATGATAAATCTTGTAACAAAATGAAGAAAGAAGGGAAAAAAAGTTATCCAGAAAGGAGAAAGTTATTTGTTAGTCCTTCCTGACCCAGGTTTAGTAAATTGTTGGAAAATAAAATTATTACAATTTAATATAGTCAAATTAAAAAAGTAACGCTGGCATATAATTAATTTGAAATATTTTTTTCTTATTTATTAAATATTTGATTTAGCAGATTGACAAAACATCTTTAGATTTCTATGTCATTTTGCACTATCTTAAGTTAAAATGTAATAAATTTAAACCCTTTCATGCAATTTAAAAATAAATTTCCCTATATTTAATGCAATATGAAAATTATTCAAAATAAAAGAACTACAAAAAATATTTCAAATAATTGCATATTTTGTCATATGTTTGGAAGTTCTCTATCAACAGCAAAACCTACTGTTTTGTAAACCTTTTACGCAATAACGTGTTTCTTGTTCACCAAAAATTTTCGCAAATTGTTCAATACATTTAAATGTTACAAGTAGTGGAAAAAAATTTAGAATAATGGGAAAGATTTTAATAAAATATTTTTCCATTAGTATTGAATTTTATTTTTAATTCAGCTTTAAAACAATATTTATATTTCATGCCGTATTACACATCTTTAAGGTTAAAAAATAACATTGTTATTTCAAATCATGCTACGAAATAAATAAAAAATTTAAATAAAACAAATAGGTTTTATAATTAAAAAAGAAGGTCTTAGAAGTTTGGCCTTATTTAGCAAAAATATTATAATATGAGTGTCACTGGTTCCTCAATTTTGCGAATTGACCTTGATGATATTTTCATTTTTTAATCATTTTTTGTGTTCTTTAAGAAGATTTTTTACATTTAAATGTACCGAATGCATATGTGTTATTTATGTGCAATAGAATTACTAGTATTTTTAATCCTTATGAAGTTGAATATTTAAGGCAAAAGATGCATACATTTTTGTGTGCATTCAGAAAAATCTCGTAAAAGTTGGGAAACTTATAACAAACATTTTAAAATTAATAAGAATTGTGAGTGAAAGTATAGATTGCTTTTAAATGTTATTTAAAATTCGTAAATTTAATTGATATAAGATTAATATTTTTTTATAACCATTCCCGTAATTTTATGCTCCAAACTTTTTATATAATTGTAAAATTGTTGTTTCATATAAAAGAACGATAATAATCATCTTTTACTAATATTGTGATTGCTGCAAAATGATATTTTAATAGATTGTATTTTAAAAAATTATTGGTGACTTGATGGAGTGCCTTGGTCGCGCAACGACCCCACCTCCACTTGGCGAATGGTGAACAGTGATTTTGGTCGAGCCCTTTGCCAATTGTTAGAAAAATTAAATAAATCTGAGAAGGAATAAAAGTTCTAACATCAGACAGAAAGGCAAAGTTACAATAGAAGAAAAAAAACGAGGAGAATAAAATAAAAAATAAAGTAAAATCATGCCATAGGCAAAAGTATTAAAAAATTATAGGAATAAGCACTGATGATAAATCCTATAACAAAATGCAATAAAAAGAAAAACGTTAACGAGGCGACCGCGAAACCGAAATATCTCCAGAAAGGAGGAAGTTATTTGTTAGTCCTTCCTGAAATTCACGAAAAATGTCACATCCAGTTGTAGTTCCTTTTAAAGAACGCATTCATGCCAGTTAATCGCTGGCTTCGATTCTAGAAGTTACCGTTTTTTCGATATGAGCTTACACTCTCAAAATTATTTTTTTGTCCGGACATGAAACATCCCAAACTTGGAGCATGCATTGTTTAACAAACTCCCCATCACTGAGAGCTTTATTATTTTTAGCAATATTGTATGCTACAATGTAACTTGCATGTTGAATACTGCTTACCTTCTTGAAAAATTTTGTCGGCCTGATAAATTTTTACAGAGACTTCCTCCATTTTGTTTTCTTTCATATTCGGACGTTGCTTCGTAATTGGAATTCTTAGGCTTAGATGTGAAATGACGGGAAATGTTATATTCTTTGAAGACTGCTATAGCCTTCATTGAAGATAGACCCACGGGTTTATCTTTTACAACTCTTAAAAATATTTACAGGTCCATTTATCGTTAAAAGCGGAGCACTCTGAATCAATTTTATGTTTTGTAGTAGCCATTTTGGGTTGAAATATTTTACGAATAACCCAAACAAGAACTAGCTACGTTATACTTTTGATAATTTCACCATTATTAATAAGGATGCTATATGTCCGCAATCTTTCCATATGTAATCAAAAATATTAGAACTCGCTCCAAAAGAAAAAGCCACTGGTTGGAGCTTAAAATGCTCAGTCTGCCACATTTGAGGTCTAATTCACCTACATTGGATTCCCATATGTCTGCTCCCCGAGAAAGAAATGACCCTTGTTGGCGCCAATTTACAGCTATAACAAAGGACTTCCGCTTTTAACACTTTACCGATTGAAAGCTGTCTGTGCTTGCTATTTCCGTCGATTTATGTTTTGTAGAACAAAAATAGAAAAGTAAAAATATCATCAGTCCTTTGAGAAAAAGGAAGAAAAAAAAAATATTTAATCAAAGTATAAAAGGTGATGGGTATATAATATATAAACATATATTTCTTTTAATTTGCCTGGGACCGGCAAATTAAAGTTCTATCCGCGGGCTGGATAGAACCTTCCGGCGGGCGGAGTTTGCCCGTCCCTGTTTTAAGATGTAGGTGTACGAGACATTGAAATGTATACCTTTGCAAATATGTTCCACGTCATGCAGCTTTTTATCATCAGTACATGTGCATTCAGCTTTTAACTCTTTTACATTGTAAGTGCATTTTCCATTTTTTCCAATACAATCTTTGTATATTCCAGTTGAACAGTCAACGATGTCTTCACATTTATCTCCGATAACTCCCTCTTTACATTTACAAAATTTGTTGTCTCCTTTACTTATGCAAGTACCGCCATTTTGACATTCACTGTCCTCCATACAAACCTCTGTAAGAAATAAAATTACAAAGTTTATATTTCGGGAATTTAACAAAATAATTCATCATTTTAAAATTTAAGAAGCAAATATATTTTATTGAGCTTGCAGTGGATAATATTTGATGCTAATAGAGTTTTTCATATATTAATTCATAAATTAAAATAAATTAATTAATTTTAGTTTCTTTTAGATTTAAGTTGCATGTATCTACCAATAGATGGTGCCAAATGTACGAAGAAAATTTCTGGCGAAAAAAATGAAAAATGCTGATTTAAATTTAATGCATGAAAATAAATAATGAACTCATCATTTTCTTTTCTTATCTTTTCTTTAAAAAGTTTCTTTTAAACTTTTTGCACTAATTGAAGGAATAGTTATATCACGCTATGGGTTTTTATCCTCAAATTTGAATAGCTGCCCTTACGGTTGCATCTTTATCTGTCTCAATAACTGCAATTTTGCTAAATACATGTCATTTTCTCACTAAACTTTTGATTTCACTACATATAAGTTTTTGTATGTGAGGGCGCTCAGGGTACTTTAAACAATCCAAAAGAAACTCTTTTATTTCACAATTATTATTTTGAAAAGACTTGGGATAGTTAAATTATTTACATTACTTTTACTTCCATTTGTCAGAAGGTTAATGGTGCTGCTGTGGTCGTTTTTAAATGTGTCCTCTTCTTCTTAATGGCAGCTATATAATGCATGCAATAAATTACGAGACGATTTTCGAGATGGCAATTAATAGGCGGGATATTAAGTATGTAAGGACTTAATTTCCTTCCTCTAAATTAAACTGTACAGTGGATGTCCTTTCAACGACCAGCATATCAAATTTTCTTCTTTTGTTCTCAGTAGATGGGCAACAAATGTCATATCACTATATGAGCCTCTGTGAGATTCTCTATTACTTAAGAAAGCAACGGTTATGTTGACGGTGATGAAACTCTTTCACTATCTATAATGCCTTTTAATAATTTTTTTATGTCCTGAACATCATATACAGTGGATTTATTCTTTAGACACCTCTTTGTTTTGGAGAGTTGAATAATTTATTCGTGATGTTGGATCTCGTTCCTGATTCTTTGATAATTACCAAAACTGGTTAATTGGTTGTAGATTCACCTTCTTGAATACGTTATAAAATAATAGTTATATTTTGCTTTATTATTAATTTTTTTTTTTTTTTTTTTTTTAAATTAGTCCCCTTCAGAACTTCTATTTCTGCGCATTCTTCTTTGGCAAAAATGTAGGACAGGCGCTGGTGCCTTTTCACAAGCTACTACGTCTGATCTTCATGTCAAGTACGCATATCTAGCTGACGATGAGGTGTGCTACACCAAAGGAAAATGCCTGAATTTCTCTAAGGAGTTCAACATATTGCCTGACCAAGAATTAAATCCATGCAGCAAACTGGTGGAAATAATTAATACTATATAATGCAATTTGCAAATGGAATTTTTTCTGTCACTCTGAAGGTTGCGCCAACAACGCCAAAAAACAATATTTCAGAAAAAGAACTTATGATGAGAATCCTGTCACATATGAGGAAGAAAATACGTTGCTCAAAGACTTAAAATGTCGCCATCAATGATTCTGATCAACCCATCAGAAAACAACTTCTCTGAATTATCCGAGCAAAACCTGATCACTGAAGAGCAACCCACTCAGGCACCACCAGTCAAGTTGAATCCTGCCTTGGTGCCTCCCAATAAAAACATAAAGGAAATCCACAAAATTATTGAGAAATATTTAAAATGTCTTTGATCTTTCAAGAGCTTACCAGGAATGTTTTCCTGACACTGAACATCAAAACCGAACCTCCATTACCTTCTCACGTGAAAAGGAGATCGAATTCTTCAGAACAAGTTCAAATTTCTAGTGTCAACAGAAGCAGTGCTGAAGATATGCCACTGGATACGTTTACCAAAGAACTAGAGTAATCAGTTAGGATTTACTACAGAGAAGGTCGTCCAGCTCAGAGGCAGAGCCAAACAAATTATCCCGGTATGGCATTGTCTTACACGGTAAGTAACTAAGTAAACAATTTTCGAAGTATGAAAATATATGATGAATGTGTGGACGAACGGATCAAGAGCTGACGGCTTATGACCGTTCATTTCTGTACGTGTAGCTGCTACCATCACAGTAGTAGAAATTGAGGAAGTAAGAAAATATGTCTAAAGTGCGGATAAACATACTTTATAAAGTAATTCCGAACGGTTGGATTAATCTAAATTCCTGCATCAACTGCAAGACTGAAGGTCACGTAGCATCCTGGATCGGATACTCCAAATCCTCCTGCAAAACATTCATCGAGTCAACAAGCTCCGAAAAACAAAATGCTCCTCTCAAGACCAGTAGCAGCTCAAGTACCCTTAAAGACAAAGATCCAATTCAGTCTTAACTATCCAAACCCAGATCGGCACTTCAACCAGTTCCAATTCACGAATGATGCAAACTTTTTATATAAAATTTTCTTCGTCATAAGAATGTTTGTCAAAATTTTCAACCCTCTTCGACGTAATGAAAATGTGTACAACAAGTCACTTCAATGCAGCAATCTATTAGTAAAATTACGGGTTTTCAGGAATATTTCCGAAAAGAAAATGGAGTAAGTCGGCTTGCACTACTGTCCAGCCAACGGCGATGTAAACTACCCTCTGGTAAGTCGCACCTCTTCACTAATTTCCCACACGTCTTGACAACAGTCAAATTTCCATTCTTTCTTTTCTGCAGTCATTTACACCTAACTGTCGGGGAAACTGCTTTTTACCTGTCCTTTTATTTTCATATTTTGAAACCCGAAGATTTGTACTAAGTTTTATATTCCTTTTGTTTCATTTTATTAATTTGTAATGATAATTTGCTGGCTTTCATGCAACTTCATGACTACACATGTAATCTTTCTTTTTCATTTGATGTAAAATCGCACAGGTGCTCCGTAACGGATTCATCTATTTGCGTTTCCATCTTCCCGCACCTGGATGCCTTCAACCACGCCGGGCTGCATGTTCAGTATAATTTTGAAGAAGTGTTTGAAAAATAATTATGAGTATAAAAATTGCATATCTACAGTCTGACCACCGATCGGTTAGAATATTTGCGGTCAAATATTGGAACGAACTTAAAAAGAGTTACGTCATAGCGAAGAAATGGCCATTAGTAAGAGGCCATCAGAGTTTTCCTATCCTAATGTTCAGACAGTACAAGAGTCTCATGTTCGAATCTCAACATCCATGTAATTACAGCTTTTAGAAATAAGGGCATTCAAACGGCGATTGTATAAAACGTCTCCCCTCGATTGTCAGATTATCTAGTGGATGTTTTCAAGATTTTCGACCACACTTTAGGCTAATGCGGCTATTGTAACTCTAAAAATTCTTTCGGAACTGTGTATCCTTCTATTATAACCCGTATTAAGCCTTCCATGCCATACATAAACTAAACATGAGGAAATACAGTTCAGTACAATGCACAGCTATGCTTTGAAAGATGTAGTTTTCAAAACATTTGTTGCCAAAAACCTTTTCAACGAGAAGAAAATAGAATTTTTATTTTTCACAAATAAGAATTTTTTTAGAAAGATTTAGGAGTATTTTAATTTAATCTTCAATGTTGTCAAGCTTTTTTTTTTCGTTCTAACGTAACTGGCAAACACTGGCTTGTCTTTGAGGCCTTAAGGTAAGCGCTGCACTGACGTTACTCACTTTGCATTACCCAGGAGGCTCGTGTAACTTGAAGATAAGGCACGGACTCGGAGTAACAATGCCCCCGGAACGCTCTACGATCCTGTTAGACCGGGACCTACTGTTTAAAGTGGATTCCGAACCACTACAACATCCATGGCCCCGCCTGACTCGAACCCGAAACGAGTGGTATCAAGTGCCAGAGCGCTAGCCACTCGGCCATTCAGGTCCCTTGTTGTCAAGCTAAATAGCACAATAGTATAAGTATATTATTGTAGGCGCAATTTAAAATTGCACGTTTCATTTATTGATAGCATGCACAATAGAAATTGTAAAAGATGAGGGGTAGTATTTTTTTTTTTTAAAAGTTTTTCCCCCAAATATAAGAATTATCAACAAAATCTCTAAAGAATTCTGATGAATTATGGTAAAAAAGAAATGTAATTTTTTCCATAAATAATTAAAACTCAATTCCAAAAATTCTTGATTCATTTCAAAACAAAAATTTTAAAACCAAAAATTTTTTTTCTTACTAAAATTCATCAAAAAAGTGAAATGGTAAAATGTTTCAAACGGTCTTGTAAATATTTCATAGGATTTAAAACTTTAGTTCTAAACTTAACGTGCGATAACGAAACCAAAGGTTCTCATGCGCGTATCAGTATTGAATACGATAAAAACACAGGCTACTTATATCTATAGCAAACTAAAAATCTACTAATTCACTGGTGAATGATAATTAAAGCTTTGATTCAAAAGTAACAAAAAATATAAGTAATAGACGCACTGAGACAACTTACATCAAAATTTATTAACATTATTTGTTTTTAAATCAGTAAAGCTTGAAAAAATTATACCATTAAATTCTTGGAATTATGAAAAAATATTTATGATTTACCTTCACAGGATTTTCCATCGACAACACCTTGTCCAGGTGGACACACGCAAACTTCTATTTCTTCTCCGTCCACAGGTTCGCATTTCCCTCCATTGCATTTACAAGCTGAGGAAATAAAGTAATATCACGTTATAAGCATAAATGAATACTGTTTTACAATAATACGTACTTTTGAATTAAAAGGAAAACTTCAAATTACATACTTGTAAAGAATTATCAGCTATTTAAAATAATTCTGATTTATTATTTCCGATAATGGGCATTTAAAGCTTTTTTTAACCTGTCTATTTAATTGTCTATTTTAACCTGTCTATTTTTCCGCATTCTTTTACAATTTTATATTTCTGTTTTGGTATTTAAAATGAAAAATTAAACCAGTGGTGAAAAAATTTGAATATTTTAAAATTGGAATTATAGTTTCAAAATCGAAAACCACTAAATAAAAAATGTACATATATTTTCAGCTAATTAATCGCTATTGATAAATATTTGTTTATTATTTTGCTTATATATATATAGATAGATATACATATTTATATTACTTATATTAATATATCTATTTTAGGGTTTAAAATGAAAAAATTAAACCAGTCGTGGAAAAATTTGAATATTTTAAAATCGGAATTACAGTCTCAAAAACGAAAACCCCTAAATTAAAAATTTATATATATTTTCAGCTAATTAATCGCTATTGATGAATATTTTTTTATTATTTTATATATATATATATATATATATATATATATATATTTATATTACTTATATTAATATATCTATTTTAGGGTTTAAAATGAAAAATTAAACCAGTGGTGGAAAAATTTGAATATTTTAAAATTGGAATTATTGTCTCAAAAACGAAAACCACTAAATTAAAAATTTATATATATTTTCAGTTAATTAATCGCTATTGATAAATATTTGTTTATTATTTTGATTATATATATATATATATATATATATTTATATTACATATATTAATATATCTATTTTAGGGTTTAAAATGAAAAATTAAACCAGTGGTGGAAAAATTTGAATATTTTAAAATTGGAATTATAGTCTGAAAAACGAAAACCACTAAATTAAAAATTTATATATATTTTCAGCTAATTAATCGCTATTGATAAATATTTGTTTATTATTTTGCTTATATATATAAATATATATTTATATTACTTATATTAATATTTCTGTTTAAGGATTTAAAATGAAAAATTAAACCAGTGCTGCAAAAGTTTCAATATTTTAAAATTGAATTATAGTTTCAAAATCGAAAACCACTAAATAAAAAATTTATATATATTATCAGCTAATTAATCGCTATTGATAAATATTTGTTTATTATTTTGCTTATATATATATATATATATATATATATATATATATATATATATATATATATATATATATATATATATATATATATTATATATATATATATATATATATTTATATTACTTATATTAATATTTCTGTTTTGGGATTTAAAATGAAAAATTAAACCAGTGGATGAAAAATTTGAATATTTTAAAATTGGAATTACAGTCTCAAAAACGAAAACCACTAAATTAAAAATTTATATATATTTTCAGCTAATTAATCGCTATTGATGAATATTTTTTATTATTTTGCTTATATATATATATATATTTGTATTACTTATATTAATATATCTATTTTAGGGTTTAAAATGAAAAATTAAACCAGTGGTGGAAAAATTTGAATATTTTAAAATTGGAATTACAGTCTCAAAAACGAAAACCACTAAATTAAAAATTTATATATATTTTCAGCTAATTAATCGCTATTGATAAATATTTGTTTATTATTTTGCTTATATATATAAATATATATTTATATTACTTATATTAATATTTCTGTTTTAGGATTTAAAATGAAAAATTAAACCAGTGGTGCAAAAGTTTCAATATTTTAAAATTGGAATTATAGTTTCAAAATCGAAAACCACTAAATAAAAATTTATATATATTATCAGCTAATTAATCGCTATTGATAAATATTTGTTTATTATTTTGCTTATATATATAAATATATATTTATATTACTTATATTAATATTTCTGTTTTGGGATTTAAAATGAAAAAATTAAACCAGTGGATGAAAAATTTGAATATTTTTAAATTGGAATTACTGTCTCAAAAACGAAAACCACTAAATTAAAAATTTATATATATTTTCAGCTAATTAATCGCTATTGATAAATATGTTTTTATTATTTTGCTCATATATATATATATATTTATATTACTTATATTAATATATCTATTTTAGGGTTTAAAATGAAAAATTAAACCAGTGGTGGAAAAATTTGAATATTTTAAAATTGGAATTACAGTCTCAAAAACGAAAACCACTAAATTAAAAATTTATATATATTTTCAGCTAATTAATCGCTATTGATAAATATTTGTTTATTATTTTGCTTATATATATATATATATATATTTATATTACTTATATTAATATATCTATTTTAGGGTTTAAAATGAAAAATTAAACCAGTGGTGGAAAAATTTGAATATTTTAAAATTGGAATTACAGTCTCAAAAACGAAAACCACTAAATTAAAAATTTATATATATTTTCAGCTAATTAATCGCTATTTATAAATATTTTTTTATTATTTTGCTTATATATATATATATATATATATATTTATATTACTTATATTAATATATCTATTTTAGGATTTAAAATGAAAAAATTAAACCAGTCTTGGAAAAATTTGAATATTTTAAAATTGGAATTATAGTTTCAAAATCGAAAACCACTAAATAAAAAATTTATATATATTTTCAGCTAATTAATCGCTATTGATAAATATTGTTTATTATTTTGCTTATATATATATATATATATATATATATTTATATTACTTATATTAATATTTCCTTTTTGGGATTTAAAATGAAAAATTAAACCAGTGGTGCAAAAGTTTCAATATTTTAAAAATTGGAATTATAGTTTCAAAATCGAAAACCACTAAATAAAAAATTTATATATATTATCAGCTAATTAATCGCTATTGATAAATATTTTTTTATTATTTTGCTTATATATATATATATATTTATATTACTTATATTAATATTTCTGTTTTGTGATTTAAAATGAAAAATTAAACCAGTGGTGCAAAAGTTTCAATATTTAAAAATTGGAATTATAGTTTCAAAATCGAAAACCACTAAATAAAAAAAAAATTTATATATATTATCAGCTAATTAATCGCCATTGATAAATATTTTTTATTATTTTTTTTGTATATATATATATATTTATATTACTTATATTAATATTTCTGTTTTAGGATTTAAAATGAAATATTATACCAGTTCTGGAAAAATTTGAATATTTTAAAATTGGAATTATAGTCTCAAAAACGAAAAACACTAAATTAAAAATTTATATATATTTTCAGCTAATTAATCGCTATTGATAAATATATGTTCATTATTTTGCTTATATATATACTTATATTACTTATATTAATATTTCTGTTTTAGGATTTAAAATGAAAAATTAAACCAGTGGTGGAAAAATTTGAATATTTTAAAATAGGAATTATAGTCTCACAAACGAAAACCACTAAATTAAAAATTGATATATATTTTCAGCAAATCAATCGCTATTGATAAATATTTGTGTATTATTTTACCTGCTCTCTGACTTTGCTAAAAACTACAAAAAACTCACAAAAATAGATGAAAATCAGATGTAAAAACCATAAAAAGTTTATTCCATGCATTCCTATTGATTCGGTTTAATATTTTACATCAAATATTATTACCAATGGAAATATTCAAAAGTCTGAAATGATCTCTAATCTTTTGAAAAACAAATAAAAAAAAAAGATATGGTTTGTATTATTTATAATTTTTTTATAAAAGTAATGATGACATTATCCTTTACACTTTAAATTACACTCTTATAAGATCAGTAGACAAAATCTATAAGGTATTCGACTACATAAAAAGTGCAATTTCAATGAAAATATTTATTTAATTTGATTTTATTAAAATATGAAAGACTTTTCAAATATGTTTCTATTTTTTCCGTACTTAATACAGAATTCGAATCACAGCAGTATTATTAAGGAATAATCATCATCAGATTTTTTCGAAAGTGTTGTATTTTTGCTTTTTTACCGTACCGTTATTTCTGCTTTGCATAAACGATAATAAGTCGGAAAGCGGAGACTTAATAAAAGAATTAAATTTATTAAAGTTTTCATTATTTTTAATTAAATTTTTTATAATTTATCAAGATTTTCCCCTTAAAAAAATATTTATCATATTTTCTTTAAAAAATAGTTCTACATTTTTCCGAAACCATAATTATCATAATTTTGACCTCATAAATAACAGTTAATTAAAATAAAAGTAATTTTTAAAAGTACACTACATTAAAATTGCTACATCAAGAAGGCGACATGCTACAGTCGTGAAATTTAAACGACAGGAAAAAGGTGCTGTGATATGCATATGATTAGCTTTTCAGCGCATTCAGACAAAGCTGGCACGGGTAGCGATAACTACAATGTGTTTAAATGAGGAAATTGTTCAGCCGGTTTTTCATATACAAATTGCATTTGAATGTTGTTGCCTGGTGAAAAGTTGTTGTGATGCCTCGTGTAAGAAGCAGAAATTCCATTTTGGGCCTCAAACGCGTCAAATCTCGATTGGTATCGAAAACACTGAATGCGCCAGCTCACACTGCATTGATTCTTCGTGACTTTTTCTCCAAAAATGCAACCCATATCGTTCCACAACCACCGTATTCACGCCGTGTGACTTCTGGCTATTCCTAAACTCAAAAAAGATCACTCCGGGGACACCGTTTTGTGTCGATTGAAGAGATTCAACGTGAATCGCCGCGCGCTTTGAAGACCATCCCCTGCCAATGACTTTTTAGCATGCATTGAGTATAGGAAAAAACGTTGCCATAATTGCATTGTGTCAGGAGAGGATTACTTCGAAGGCGATTAAATAAAATTAGTGTTTTTTAATTAGTGTTAAAATTAGTGTTAATAAAGTGTTTTTAAAAAAAAAGTAATTCGTCTTACTGTTTGGGCACAGTACTATGTTTTAATTTTCTATAATATGCAAATTTTTTAAATACAAAATTTTCATTTTAGCAATGGTATGCTTACTTAATTCTAGATATTATAGACTTATTTAGATATGATCTGGTATTGCCAGCTACAATAAACATTTTAATAAATTTTATTTGTAAAATTGTTGGAAAAAAATAAAGGATTGTTTCAAATTTTAATTCCACAAAATTAAAAAAAAGGATTAAAATTAAATAAAATATTATACTCTCAAGAGCCAAAAACATTATGACCACCCCTACATTTCACAATGAACTCGCCTGGATGACGTGGAAGGCATGTGATCAGGTGGAAGTGGTATTTAACTGGTATTAAGGGGTGGTATTAATCCATGCCAAGGCGGGTTGAAGCTGTGTTGCGTTCCAAAGGTGGGACATTATTGACATTCGTTATTGACAGGTGGTCATAATGTTTTGGCTCTTGAGTGTAAATTTATATTACAGCATATGTAATATAAATTTAGTGCTTATATAAATTTTACGCGTAAATTTAGTTGTACATGTTTTATAAATTTATTTTTACATCTAAGCGTATTTTTTTTTTCCGCTTCACATCAGCGACCATTTTATCCCCACGCACCCATCTAGGAGCACAACGTCCAGAAAAATAATCGGATGACTTTGCCTGTCGAGAGGATTTTTAGGAGAAACTGATGCTCATTTGCATGTCATGAGAGAAAATCAATGTGAGATTCATTTACACGTCACAATCGCCGTTGAATCTCCCTGGTTTTAAAAAGCATTATTGCAAGAGGATGTTTGAAATTACTGATATGGACTGACTGTTTTTTCTAAAAATTTGTTCATCACTTTTTTTTTTATTATTTTGTGTTTTTTTTTTTGTTTACACAATTATCGGTGTAAGAATTTAATAAGAACTAAGACCGATAAACATTTTTTTAGAATTTTCTCGTGAGTTTTGACAAACCAGAGCTTTAGAACAGGAAAAAAAAAACATAAAAAGTCTTTTAATTATAGATTTTTATGTTAGTCTACAAAAAAACAAACAGACATTTAACTTCTTTTATTATTTTTTATGCAAGTTTTATGTAAATAGTAGGTGTATGTGTATTCGATTTCAGTCAAATATGAAGTATTTTTATAACGAAAAAAAAAATAATAAATAAACCTTTTTAATGTAATATGATTTAGATTTAGATTTTAATTTTTACTGATATAAAATATTACAATATACAGGGGTCATCAAAATAATGGAAGCACCATAGATTCATAAAGAATCCTGAAAACACTGAATGCGCTAGTTCACACTGCATTGATTATTCGTGGCTTTTTCGCCACAAAGGAAACCCATATCGTTCCCCAGCCACCGTATTCACACCGTGCGACTTCTGACTATTCCCTAAACTCAAAAGACCACTCCGGGGACAAAGTTTTATAAGAGTCCTCTAAAGAATTTTGAAAAAAAATAAAAATTGTTCTTACTTTTTGGGCATAGTAGTATATGATAATTACGTAGTTTTTGCTAATAAAAATGGTGTTAATAAAAATAAAAGAAAACAAAATTTATATCTATATATATAACCTTTATATATATATATATATCGCATATCATAATAATTATATAATATGAAATAAACAATTTTTATTCATTATTCATATATAAATATATTTTACTGACGTCCAATGTAAAAAGGGGCTTATCTCTTTGATATGAAACTTACAAACTCATAAAAGAGTAATTAAGTTGGCATAAGAGAGTTATTAATTTTTATTTTCTGTCGCATGGCAGCGCCAGATAATCTATGCTAGTTATTAAATGTAAAAGAAAATTTTAAAAAATGGATGAAACTATATTTTACTCAATTAACTGTTCAGAATGAAAAATCATTTGCTTTAGCGGTCAGTTGTGTTTAGATGCTTGTTACAGTTTTATAGTTATACAGAATAAAAGTATTTCTCAATTTTAATTAGGCAAATTGAGCAATTCAAAGAACGTATAATTAAAACACTAATATTGAAATATATGTAGCTATTTACATTATTTTATTATTTTTTTATTATTTTATGAAGAAAAGATTATGGATATTTAAGTATGAAAGAAATTTATATATTCAAAACCATATCTCTTTTTATAAAAACAGTAAGAAATACAATTTATACAAGACCGCGCATAGGAAAGATTTTTTTGTGATGTTATGAAAATAATGAGTTAAATTATAAATTAAAAATTTTAGCAATTTATTAACAGCAAAGGAATTCCGTAACTAACTGGAGTATTCTAAAGTATTTATTTCAGTCGTTGTTCTTACAAAACTTCTGTTAAAATATAATAACATGTTATTATATATATAAACATTTTTGTTTCCAGTATTCTTGAAACTTAGTGATTTCTCACCTATTCAATAAACTTATTTATTTCCTGTACTTCAGAACTTTATATATATATGTGTGAAAAGGAAAAAAAATATAAATAAAAAGGAAATAATTTATAGTTTCTATTTAGAGTGTCAAAAAAGCTCAAAATTATACATTTAAATACAAGTTTCAGTATAATTAGGAATTTATGGGTGACACCCTATTAATATCAGAGAGAAAAGCAGTAAGGGCCAAGGGGTATCCAATGTATTGAACAATTTAAAACAGTAAATGAAAGTACATTGTGTCTCGTGCTTAATACAGTAATTCTGATTTGTGACAATGATTCACAAGAAGAAATTTTCCTGCTTATCCAAATATATCTTCAAATAAATTTTTTGTGCCACGATAATAATTAAGAGCATTGATGATAGGATGTAATCATGAAACGTTAGGATTTCATAAGTATGCTACTGTTGGTTTTTAGTGAATTCTGATAAACCAATCTGGATGATCTGCTAATGTTGCTTCTCTTCACTGGATAGTTGGATATGATAAATTCTTGATGGAGCTATTCCTGGCTTATGCTATTTTACAAGCATAACAGAAATGGTACATTTGCATCTATTCTAACTTCATTGTAGTCTATCTTGGAAAATAAATGTTTCAGAATTAAGAATTATTGCAGCTTTTAAACAAATGTGTATTTTCTCAAAGATACATATAACGTGCAGTTGGTTTAAGTTTTAAAAGCAATTGATCAGATTCTTTTCAACTCGAACACAATTTTTAAACTGAGAATCTATGACTGCTACTGTCTAATTTTTTTTACTATTTTTCATTTTTGATAAAAAGTAGAAGGTGCAGAATATTCCAAATAAAAGGCGATAACTAATAATAGCATAAACAGATATACATCATCTTGAATGAAGAACATAAATTCAAGCATTCCATTGTGTTCATTAGAAAATTATTTAATAAATTAAAACATTATGAATGCTTTAATGAATACGTAGGATGCTTGATTAACTTAAAACTGTGCAATATGCTCTAACCCTGCTTTGACTAAACTTTACAGAGTTAGAAACATCTCTCAAAATACATAAAAACTTACCAGAAAACTATGCTTCTACAATGCATAGTTTACTAGAAAATGAGACTGGGAATATGCTGTTTTACCGGCAAGACGAAAATGGAATCAGCAGTGGCAATTTATACTTGTTAAATGCATTTTAAAAATATTGTTTCACTATTTTTCTGAATGGAAGGCATCTATTATGAGTTATCCCACTTATTTCAAAGAGTTTAAGAACAAATTATATATATATATATATATATATATATATATGTGTGTTTGAATAGCTGGAATTGTTTTATCCTATGAATCAAATATGAATTTGTTGGTTCGTGTGCTATTCAATTAGATCTTAATGATAATCGTACAAAATATGATAAGAGATTTTCTTTAAATATACTTAATTAGTTAATAGTGTACCATAGTTTATTAGTTTACTAGTACCTACATAGTGCTTCCAAATAACAGCCACGAGATGGAAGACCTAAAGTAAGCAGTATACACTGAAGTGACAAAAGTCATGGGATACCTCTTAATATCGTGTCGGCCCTCCTTTCGCCCAGCGAAGTGCAGCAACTCGACGTGGCATGGACTCAACAAGTCGTCGAAGTCTTATGCAGGAACATTGAGCCATGCTGTCTCGATAGACGTCCATAATTGTGAAAGCGTTGATGGTGCAGGATTTTGGGCACGAACAGACCTCTCGATGATGTCCCATAAATGCTCGATGGGATTCATGTCGGGCTATCTAGGTGGCCAGATCATTCGTTGGAATTGTCCAGAATGTTCTTCAAACCAATCGCGAACAGTTGTGGCCCGGTGACATGGCGCATTGTCATCCATAAAAATCCCATCGTTGTTTGGGTACATGAAGTCCATGAATGGCTGCAAGTGATCTCCAAGTAGCTGAACATAAGCATTTCCAGTCACTGTTCGGTCCAGTCGCACCAGAGGACCAAGTCCATGCCATGAAAAACAGCCCACACCATTACGGAGCCACCACCAGCTTGAACAGTGCCTTGCTGACAGTTTGGGTCCATGGCTTCGTGGGGTCTGCGCCACACTCGAACCCTATCATCAGCTCTTACCAACTGAAATCGTAACTCATCGGACCAGGCCACGGTTTTTCATTCATCTAGGGACCAACCGATATGCTCACGTGCCCACGAGAGTCGCTGCAAGCGATGTCGTTCTGTCAGTAAAGGCACTCGAGTCGGTCTTCTGCTGGAATAGCCCAAGAAAGCCAAATTTCTCCGCACTGTTCTAACAGACTAGTCCCTTGTACGTCCCATTGATTTCTGCGGTTATTTGACGCAGTGTTGCTTGTCTGTTAGAATTTACGACTCTTTGCAGACGTCGCCGGTCTCGGTCGTTAAGTGCAGGCGGTCGACCACTGCGCTGTCCATGGTGAGATGCTATGCCCGAAATTTCATACTCTCGGCACACTCTTGACACAGTGGATCTGGGAATGTTGAATTCCCGAACGATTTCCGAAATGGCATGACCCATGCGTCTAGCTCCAACTAACATTCCGCGTTCAAAGTCTGTTAATTTCAGTCGTGCGGTCATCATCACGTCAAAACCTCTTCACATGAATAACTTGAACAGAAATGAAAGCTCTGCGAAAGCACTGCGCATTTATACCT
The DNA here is from genome assembly GCA_021605095.1 of Caerostris extrusa. NCBI lineage: Eukaryota > Metazoa > Arthropoda > Arachnida > Araneae > Araneidae > Caerostris > Caerostris extrusa. The sequence goes on from BPLR01020897.1 coordinate 48,352, forward strand.
GTTCTACGCGATGCTACTGCCATCTGAAAATTTGCTTATTGCTATCCCATGACTTTTGTCACTTCAGTGTATGTATAAAACACAAAAAATAGCAACACAAAAATAATCAAAATAAACTGACAAAAATGAACTGGTAACACGACTATTTTGCAACAAAAGCCACAAAAATATTCGTTACACCTAAAATATCATCTATTTTATAGATACACAATCAGACTTTAGAATAAAACCCCATAACATTCACAATATAAAAACTTTGGAATTGCCTCTCATTCAAATCACTCAAAAAAAATGTTTTTCAAGATTTGAAGTGCGCATAAACTGCAGCATCTAAATTTAAAAACATTTGACAAACATAAATATTAAAAAGTTGAATGGCCAGAAGTGCATATCTATCTATATCTAACCTTATATGAGTATTAATTCTTCAGTGGTAGTTTTCACCTTTGTAACTCTAGTACAATTATCTTCATTCTGAAATTGCATGCAAGTTAGCACAAAATTATAGGATTTGACTCTAAACTTATTGACCTATCTAACTTCTTTTTATGTTATTCCTAACGCCAAACATATTTCTCAGATAAAGATTATGTGCAAAATTGTTGTATGAAAAATTGTCATCATGGGAGAAACGGAAAAAATATAGTTACGATTGTTGTATATATTTATTTGATAGCAATAAAAATAGTTTTTTAACCAAAAAAAAAAAAAGAAAGAAAATGACCCAAAACATTGGTTCAAAGAAAAAAAAAAAAAAAAGAAAGTTTTGCTGAAAATTTCATGACCAATAAATTCTGGATTTTCTTTTAACATAAACACTTAAAATAAGAAAAAGTAGAAAAAATGCCAAAATTAATCGGATTACTATCAGAAATATATTTTAACACCTACTTTCAAAGAAGACATTCAGTACATTTATTAAGATTCATCAGGATAAATTTCTAATCATATCTATCCTTGTGCTATTCTATATTTGGAATCAATGATAAATGAAACCAAAGTTGCGGATTCTTTATTTAAATACATCCCAAGTTCACAATCTGTCTGTCTTTATGAATTACTGTGCATTTGGGCTTTTTAGGGAAGCTCTGTATAAGAGGCATCTTAAAACTTTGCAGACACTCTGGAAGATTAATGTTATAAAAAGTGGATCAAAATTAACCTTGTTATTTCTAGAAAAGATCTTTTAGCCTAGGAATCAAGATTTATTATGATAAGTTAAACAAAAATGCTATTATACTAAATGCCTTAGAAAATAAAAATTAAAAATTAAATATATTTTTCAAAATCATTGCTAAAATGCGTGAAAAACCTCTGCATTCAACGTTTTTAAAAATCTTGTTGCTTGAGGCTTCGCAATCTTTAACTTCTTTCTCCAACACGATGTAGAAATTACAGATACACTTATTCTTAGAAAGCGATTTTTTTTTCAGAAGTTAATCTAAAATTTATCTAAATTATTATCAACCAGTTTGTTCCATAACTGAGCAAACGTGAGCAATTAAAATAAAAAGACTGCTTTGGTGAACATTTTTGAGTTAGATATTATTAAAAGAATATTTTTATTTTTGAGAAGTTATTTATTACTGCAACTAATTTATGTTTGTTATTGATTAAAATTAAAAAAAAAGGTTTTCTATGTATTTCTTTACTATTAGTAATAAATGAAGAATTGCAAGAATCTGATGGACAGCACATTGAATTTCAGAATTTAAGGTTTGGGGTGGTTTGTCGCTCTACGGTCATCTTGTGCACACTTTAGGCTAAACAGATCGGGACCTACAGTTTAAAATGTATTCCTATCCACTCACAAACATCCCTGCTCCGCCAGGATTCGAACCTAAAGGCCCGTGGTATCAAAGATAAGAGCGCTAGCCAATTGGCCATCAGGATGCATCCGAATTAAAAGATACGGAGGCAGCCTGAAGTGAGGAAAAACTAAAAGTTCTCATGTTTATGCTGGATTTTGTATCTTAATCCGCACGCCGGAAAATCTTCCCGTGGGATTTTGGAAGAAGACTGGGAACATTCTTCGGAATATTTCTTTATTATGTATTATGTATTTCTTCCTACATCTCTTTACTATTAGTAATAAATGAAGAATTGGGAGAGTCTGATGGACAGCACGTTGAATCTCCGAATTAAAAGGAGACGGATTTAAAAGTAACAAAACTAAAAGTTTAAAGGGACAAAATATGGATGTAAAAAGTAAAAAAAAGGGGACAAAATATGGATGATGTGAAATGGCACTCCTGACAGCTTTTGAAGCTTGGGTAACATTTGAGATGAACAATGTGAATTCTAGTGGCATAGGACTTAAATCAAAGTGCTCATCATTTGAAAACGACAGCTATCAATATGTCATAATGAATGCCCTTAGTGTTTCTTACGCAATTAACAATGGATGAGAAATTTGCGAAATTTTCTTATGCATATTCATATGTTAAAGTCAGAGAAAAATTTTATAGTTCAGTTTCAGAGATTTTCTATGTAATGAAAATTTTGCATAGATTCTCCTCAAGTCTTACATTACATTTTAACACATTTCTTGAAAGACCAAAGTTTCAAGGCTTTTAATAAATAAACAGTTATTGAAAAAACTAATCAATTTTGCCTTCTGATCCGTAAAATGACTTTAAAAAGTATACATCTTTAAAATGTAATATTTTTTATCAAATTAAATTATCTTTATTAAATTACCTATTTTGCCAACGAAAACCGTTAAAGATTTATGTAAATTTTCCAAAACTATTTACAAAATTGAGTTTCTCAGGAAATACAACAAAATAAACAAATCATATGATAAAAAATAAATGCGTCCATGTATTTTTAAAATCTTATTTCGGTATACATCTTTAAAATTTAATTTTTTTATCAAATTAAATTATCTTTATTAAATTACCTATTTTGCCAACGAAAACCGTTAAAGATTTATGTAAATTTTCCAAAACTATTTACAAAATTGAGTTTCTCAGGAAATACAACAAAATAAACAAATCATAGGATAAAAAAATGCATTGATGTGTTTTTAAAATCTTATTTCGGTATACATCTTTAAAATTTAATTTTTTTATCAAATTAAATTATCTTTATTAAATTACCTATTTTGCCAACGAAAACCGTTAAAGATTTATGTAAATTTTCTAAAACTATTTACAAAATAGAGTTTCTTATGAAATACAACAAAATAAACAAATCATAGGATAAAAAAAAATGCATTGATGTGTTTTTAAAATCTTATTTCTTCAAAAAGTTCAAAAAAATTTCAAGTAAAATAGTATCACTGCCTCATAATTTTTTAACTTACCTGATTTCTGTTCGTTTAAACTTATATTCCTTTCATGTTGCACATTATTAGTCCTCAATATCGATACACCATGCACTAATACAGTACATAACAAAAGAAGCACAAACGCTTCTGTTCCCACCCACCGCATTTTACTTCACCCTCTTAATATTCTTCACACAGAATTTACTTTTTGATGGATCTTTCTCTGTCCGAGTCAACGGTCCTTTAATGACATCAGCTCCAGGCTTGAATATTTCCCAGATTCTGATAAGTAATAGTTACGAACCGCGCACACCTAAGTATAGATAAAAATACAGTTTTATCTCTTAGCAATGGAGTTTTCTTGAGTACGGTTATCTCTAATCAGCAACTCCAAGTCGAAAGAGAAAACGAGAGAGCCAATCCTTCAGGCAAACACAGATGAAACAATTTTCATCTAATCAGCAGATTGCAAATGTTTTTGAAGCGCGCTTTTATGAGTTTTTATATCAATTATCTTGCATACTGAAATAAAATATTTCAATATTGCAGTAACGTAGAATATTAGCTAATATGCCCCCCCCCTAACGCAGAGCATAGCCCTTTGACACAAAAGGAACCGAAATTCCCCAAGCTTAGCCTGGGATGAACACTATAAATCAATAAGTGAAAAAATACCTTCTATTGAACTTACTACTGTGCCCAAAATGTAGGACCAATTAATTTTTCAAAAAAAAACTCATTTCTTTTTTCCAAACCAATTCCATCGCCTTCAAATTAATCCCCTCCGGACACAATGCACTTGTGGCAACTTTTTCCAATCCTCAATGCATGCTAAAAGTCATCCGCGATGATTCACGTTGAATCGCTTCAATCGATTTAAAACGGTGTGCCCGGAGTGGTCTTTTGAGTTAAGGGAATAGACAGAAGTAGCACGGATGGAATACGGTGGTTGTGGAACGATATGGGTTGCATTTTTGGCGAAAAAGTCACAAAGAATAAATGCAGTGTGAGCTGGCGCATTCAGTGTTTTTGGCACCAATCGAGATCTGATGCGTTTGAGGTCAAAAATGGAATTGACAGATACTTTTGAAATTCCAACATCCTCAGCAAGGTCTCTAATTGTAAATCGACGGTTTGCAAGCACCAAACATTTAATTTTTGGACGTGAGCTTCGGCGGTTGAGGTTGATGGTCGGCCAGAGGGCTCTTCATCTTCAACGTGTTCTCTGCCTTTGAATTGTTTATACCACTTCTAAACATTTCTTTTCGATATAGAAATGTTCATTGAATGGCTTCTGCAACATTCTACACGTTTCCGCAAACAAAATTTAATGCAAGTTCTTTACTCAATTAAATCAGACATTTCAAAAATCTCCGGAATCAGATTTAGCGTCTCCCAAAGGCAAGCGTAACTCAAACACTAATGAATATTTTGACGTGAAATATCCCACAGATGTCAAGGACAGTGCTGACAACCTAAAAATGAAAATTAAAATTCCATAAGCCCCGAGAAATTTAAATTGAAAATTGGTCTTACGTTTTGGACACAGTAGTGAGTTAATATGCCCTTCCCCCTCCCCGGTGCAAGTGCATTTGACACAACATAACTAATACTTCTCAAGCTTAACCTGTGACGACCGTGATAAATCAATAAGCGGAAAATTCCTTTTATTTTATTTAACGAAAGAAGCAAGCTGTGAAATATGATGGTTTCACCACTGGAATATCTGTATTCGTTCCAAACTGTTGTGATCATACACTCAAGAGCCAAAACATTATGACCACCTGTCAATAACGAGTTGGCCCACCTTTGGCGCGCAACACATATTCAACACGCCTTGACATGGATGCCACAAGTCCTTGGTAAATGGCCGGAGACAGATTGTACCAGATGTTTAAGCAATGGTCATGCAAATCCGAGATATTGCGAATTGGTGGTCTTTGAACTCTGAGCTGCCGGCCCAGGACATCCCAAATGTGTTCTATCGGATTGGGATCCGGTGAGTTAGGCGGCCAGGACATTAACTGGAATTCAGCATCATGTTCCTGGAATCACTCCAACACAATTTTAGCCTTGTGGCAATGGGCGTTGTCCTGTTGGAACATTCCATTTCCAGCTGGAAAAACAGAGGCCATGTAAGGGTGCAACTGGTCCGCAATGATGTTCAGATACCCTGTAGCATTCATGGTCTGCTCTACCACAACCACGGGTCTCAGAGACGCCCAAGAGAACGCCCCCAAAGCATAATACCACCACCACCGGCCTGTGTATGATCTACTGTACATTGAGGGAGCAATTGTTCGCCTGGAAGACGGTGTATCCTGAAACGGCCATCGGCGTGATGAATGACAAACCGTGATTCATCTGACCAGGCAACTCTCTCCCGCTGATCCATGGACCAGTCACAATGTTCCGGGCCCAGCGCAGGTGCAGTTGGCGATGACGCTTGGTCAGCGAAGGCACACGAGTGGGACGTTTGCTGCGTAGCCCCATATCCAATAGTGTCCGCTGAACAGTGTGCTCTGATACTATTCTACTTGACCCTGCATTGTAGTGGGCTGTCAGCTGAGCCACTGTCTGGCTCCGGTTTTGTTTCACCATGCGAGACAGTCTCCGACAACCTTTTTCTTTGATAGCGTGTGGACGTCCAACACCATGTCGTCTACTGCTGATTTCACTGTCATTCATCCACTTTTCATAAGCACTAACAACTGTAGATCGCGAACAACCGCGAGTCGTGCAGTTTCGAAATACTTGTTCCGAACCTTCAAGCCATTACAATCTGCCCTCTGTCAAAGTCGCTTAGATCCGCAGCCTTTCCCATCACACACAGAAGTAAGTGAAAGAATGATTCTTCAGACTCTCCAGCAGCAGTTAAATACCACTTCCACCTGATATCGTGTCTTCCACGTCATCCAGGCGAGTTCATTGCCTAATGTAGGAGTGGTCATAATGTTTTTGGCTCTTGGGTGTATGTTGACTCACCGAATTTATGATCCCTTTGTAAAAGTGGTTAACAATTTTTAGAGTAACAAACGTTTAGAACTGTTATAACTCCATAAATGGAATGATCTAATATATGGTATTCTTAATATTTTTTTCTAATGCAGCTGGCAAACACTTAGACAGTTGTCTTTGATGACTTAAGGCAAGCGCTGCACCGACGTTACTCACTTAGCACTAACCCAGGAAGTGCGGGTAGCTTAAATACAAGCTCGGATGCGGAATAACAACCCCTGTTAGACCGGGATCTACGGTGTAAAGTGGAATACGAACCACTCCAAATATCTATGACACGGCCGGAACTCGAACCCGAAACCTATGGTACCGAGCGCCAGAGCACTAGCCACTCGGCCATCAGGTCCGTTATTCTTAATATCGTAAAAGGTAAATATTATTTCCTCAGTCAATTGTGAACGGTTTTCAATTATTATTTTTTGCATACGCAAAAATAATAATTTTACTAATATTTTTACAGGTTAGTTTACAGGTTATGGGGCCTGATGGCCAAATGGCTAGCGCTCTGGCGTTCGGTACCACAGGTATCGGGTTCAAATCCCGGCGTTGCCCATGGATGTTGTAGTGGTTCGGAATCCACTTTAAGCCGTAGTCCCGGTCCTAATAGGATCGTAGAGCGCTGCGGGGGCGCTGTTACTCCGCGTCCGTGGCTAACCATCAAGTTACACGCGCCCCCTGGGTAATGCAAAGTGAGTAACAGCGGTGCAGCCCTTATGGCGAAGATCACGGTCTATTTGCCAGCTGCATTAGAAGAAAAAGAAGAAGTTTACAGGTTATCGTCAAGTTAGAATAACCTTTTGATGAAACTATTTTTGACGAAGTTTAACTACATTTAAAAGAATAAATGTCCCAATTTCACTTTTTATAACAAATATCGCACTAGTAAAATAAATATTTTTTAATGATGTTATTTTTAATTCGTTTATATTTATATATATTTTATAATTCCTTTTTAGAGTTATATATTTCTTTTATAATGTGCGTTTAGTATCATTATTATTATTTTATTATCTATGTTACATATAAATAGTAAACACTGAAATAATAACTCATTATGATTCAATTTTTAACTCCAAAAAAATGTCTATATCAAATATGAGGATATATGCAGTTCGCAGAGTTATGATGCGTTTCCAAAGTGATCAGCAAGATCATTTGGGTTGGCCACCGTTCTAGTCTATAATTTATATAAACAACATCCTCGATGTGGTAATGTGCATAGTTTTGATTTAACTCGTTTATAGATTTTCGAGCACTAGTTTAGATGCCGAGTATACTGTTCAACATTTAATACATTTAGTAACTCCGCTTTTGGCTTAATGGTAACGGGCATAGTAAGTGCGCAGTAGGTCTGAGTTACGAAACTTCTGGCAGCATTAGATGTAGTTACTACATTAAAAACGGTAAAACTCGAAGGTGCCTTGATTGTCAAGCTACTTGATCGTAATTTACCAATTACTTTTCTCCTATGCAACATTAAAATGCATTTACTGCTGCCAATTACTTCGACAGACAATGACCTATCTATACCGAAAACTGGTGTACTTTTCCTGGAATGTATGGGCGGAACCTCGACATTGAAAAAATTTCTGAAGTTAAGATACTAATGTACAATACATATAAATCAAAATCACAAAATATTTACAAGAAGATTGAATTTAAAATATTTATAATGATAAAAAAAAAATATGTATGTATGGAAACAATGAATCCTGTTGACTAAAACCCTACAAAATTATGGGGAAATCCAATAAATGTAAAACAAGTTATCTTTATGATTTTATTTTGTGATGATAATGGTTGGTGGGTATTCAGTTTCCTTCATGATATGTAAAAAAAATTTTATAGTCAATCTTACAGATTGCATTTTAAGAGGGCAACTTCAGAGACCCACCCTGCATGTAAAGCAGCTTTGCTAAACATCACACATAGTTTAACTTGCATTTTCAACTTTCACTTTGAAGATTGTTGAAATCTGTTCTGATATTTCCTGAATAACAAAACAGTTAGATTACCAGATACTAAATAATATAGATTATCGTGTCTAATGTCATTAGACACGATAATTATCTTAAAAGCACAACAATTATTTCTGCAGGGTATTGCTAGTCTAGCTAACGGGTCATTGTTTATCAGTTTTTCTCCTATGTGACAAGCGGCTTGATGGCCAATTGACAATTTTATTTAAATTATAGGTGCTTGAATTTTATTTTTCAATCTTTTTTTTGTCTTGATTCATCTGATAGTGATGGGATTTTAGCATTCTTATTCAAACATTTTTTTTTATGAATTCGAAATACTAGATAATTATAATTTGATTATTTCCTTTTCACTTTTTATTTTAATTTCTTGTTAAAATCATAGATAAAATTTAAATCTTTTCTAATCCGTTTTAGAAAATTTGCTGGTGACGTTATCACTCAAATATTTAGTAAATTTTCAAATTTGGTTGATTATTTTAAGAAATTTTTAACGGAATTAGGTGTGTACATAGGTTGATATAATTAAAAAATGAACATACACATCCAGTGTGTGTAATCATGACCATGTATTGAGTTCATTAGCACGAGAAGGTCTTTAGAAAGTCTAAAGGTCTTAGTAGAGCTTAAACTATTGAACATCGAAAAGATTAATAGGGGAAAGGCTCTCTTAGTTTATGAGTACCTATAGCATTCAGTTCCACTCATTTAGAAAAGAGTGCCTGATGTCCAATTGTCTAACTCTCTTCTCTTTGTTACCACGGGTTTCAGGTTCGAATCTTGGCTATAGCATGGATATTTGTGAGTAGTTCGGAATACACGTTAAACTGTAGGTCCCGGTCTAATTAGCCTAAAGTGTGCACAAAATGACCTTATAGGTACAAACCTATGTGACAAAAGATGCACCTACTCCTGGCATTTATTCCGATAGGCAATGTCTTTTTCCTTTATCCCCAACTCTTGTATTATTTGTAGAATACATTGTAGGAACTTGAGCTTCTGATATGCAAAATAAAAAATTTCCGATAACCAAAAATCACAAATACACAATAAAATTCGAGTAGATAGCATACTAATGTACTGCATAGACAAATAAAATCACAGAAAAATTCCCATAAAAAAATCTATTCAAAATATTTATAAGGATAACAAAAAAATAAAATGTTTTTTTTTCTTTTTATTTCCAATGGCAGATTATGAACAGTTACAGCAAAAAAAAGAACAAAGAAAAAAAAAAAAACTTACAACAACAACAAAACATGCTAAAACAGAGTTCATTAATCTAACAATATTGCCAAGTTGCAGATCTTCTAGCCGCTAAAAAGTGTTACCAGGTGCACCACGGGGAGGTAGATCTTCTGAGCACCCAAAAATAATATGTATGTTGGTAACAAAAACTCTTGCTGGAAAAAAAAATACCACAAAATTATGAGGAAATCCCAAAAAAAAAAATTAAACAAGTTATCTTTATGGTTTTGTTTTGAAATAATCATGGCTGATGTACATTTAGTCTCCTTCATGACATGTAATAATATTTTTATAGACAATCTTACAGATTGCATTTTAAGAAAGCAACTATCAATGGCTTCACCACTGCCGGTGAAACAGATTTATTAAACACCGCACATAGTTTAACTTGCATTTTCTACTTTCACTTTGAAGATTGTTATCTGTCCGAATCTATTTTGATATTTCAAATATAACAAAAGAAATGTGACTGTCAGGTCCGGTCATGTCCCATGTCCATCCCATATTTATCATGTCCGGACAGGTCCCATGACTGTCAGGTCATAATAATACGGTTTTTATAAGTGAGTTAACAAAACGTGAAAGCACCATAAAATTAGTGGTGCAAGAATTGGGGATGCATTTTGATGGTAACGCGTAGTAAATGTATAATAGTGATTGCTTTCGTGCCATTAGATATGACAATTATCTTTAAAATACACGACGGTGTATTGCTAGTCTAACTAACTGGTTATTGTTTAGCAGTTTTTCTCCTATGGGACAAAAAATGCACTTATTCCAATAGTCAATGCAAAAATTCCATGTTTCTAAAAATATTAAATATTCCCAGTTATGCAATAAAATTCGAGTAGTCAAGATACTCTTATACTTCATATATAAATAAAATCAAAAAATAAAAATTCACATAAAAAAATCAATTCAAAATATTTATAAGGATAAAAAAATTAATATGTATGTATGGTAACAAAAACTCTTGCTGATAAAAAAAAATGCTACAAAATTATGGGGGAATCCAAAAGTTAAACAAGTTGTCTTTATAATTTTGTTTTGAAATAATAATGGCTGGTGTATATTTAGTTTCCTTCATGACATGTAACAATATTTTTATAGGCTTACAGATTGCATTTTATGAAAGCAACTATCAATGGCTTCACTTGTACTGGTAAAATAGATTTATTAAACATCACACATAGTTTAACTTGCATTTTCTACTTTCACTTTGAAGATTGTTATCTGTCGGAATCTGTTCGGATATTTCCAGAATAACAAAATAATGTGACTGTCAGGTCCGGTCATGTCCCATGCCCATCCCCTGTTTATCATGTCCGGACAGGTCCCATGACTGTCAGGTCATAATAATACGCTTTTATAAGTGAGTTAACAAAACGTGAAAGCACCATAAAATTAGGGTGCATTCTGATGGTAACGCACGTAGTAAATGTGTAGTAGTGATTGCATTCGTGTCATTAGAAAAGACAATTATCTTTAAAATACAATAATTATCTCGACGGCGTATTGTTAATCTAGCTAACTGGTCATTGTATTGCTAATTGGCCATTAACTATTGTCATTAACGATAAAACAATTGACACATGAAATATACTTCAGAAATAAAACCATTGATTATTATAAAAAATAAGCAATGGCTTGATGAACTTTAATCCTAATGAAGTCGGTCCCTAATATTTCATCCTGTAAAAAAAAATAGTATAATCTAGTGCCTACCTCTAGTGCATGCGCGTAGTAAATGTATAGTAGTGATTGCATTCGTGTCATTAGACAAAAAATTATCTTTAAAATAAGATAATTATCTCGTCGGCGTATTGCAAGTCTAGTTAATTGGTCATTGTTTACCAGTTTTTCTTCCTATGTTTCTTCCTATTCCTGCACTTATTCAATAGACAATTCAAAAATTGCCTATTTCCAAAATCGTAAATATTCACATAAATACAAAAACAATTGAGTATCTAAGATACTAATGTACTGCATAGATAAAAAAAAAAATCAAAAAAAATAAAAATTCACATAAAAAAATCAATTCAAAATATTTATAAGGATAAAAAAATTAATATGTATGTATGGTAACAAAAACTCTTGCTGGAAAAAAATACCACAAAATTATGGGGGAAATCAAAAAAGTTAAACAAGTTATCTTTATGGTTTTGTTTTGAAATAATAATGGCTGGTGTATATTTAGTTTCTTTCATGACATGTAACAATATTTTTATAGACAATCTTACAGATTGCATTTTACGAAAGCAACTACCAATGGCTTCAGTTGTACTGGTAAAATGGATTTATTAAACACCGCACGTGTTTAACTTGCATTTTCTACTTTCACTTTGAAGATTGCTATCTGTCGGAATTCGTTCGGATATATCCAGAATAACAAAAAAAAAATGTGTCTGTCAGGTCTGGTCATGTCCCATGTCCATCCCATGTTTATCATGTCCGGACAGGTCCCATGACTGTCAGGATAGTCATGTCGTAATAATGAGGTTTTTATAAGCGAGCTGGCAAAACGTGAACGCACTATAAAATTAGAGGTGCAAGAATTGGAGATGCATTCTGATGGTAACGTGTAGTAAATGTATAATAGTGATTGCTTTCGTGCCATTAGACACGACAATTATCTTTAAAATACACAACAGCGTATTGCTAGTCTAACTAACTATTATTGAATAGGTTATTGTCTACCAGTTTTTCTCCTATGGGACAAAAAATGCACTTATTCCAATAGACAATGCAAAAATTCCGTATTTCCAAAAATATGAAATATTCCCAGTTATAGAAAAAAATTCGAGTAGCTAAGATACTAATATACTACATAGATAAATAAAATAAAAAAAAAAGGAAAATTCACATAAAAAAAAACAATTCAAAATATTTATAAGGATAAAAAAATAATATTTATGTATGGTAACAAAAACTCTTGCTGACAAAAAAAAAAAAAAATGCTACACAATTATGGAGAAATCCAAAGAAAATTATCTTTATGGGTTTTTTTTTAATGATAATGACTGATAGATATTTAGTTTCTTTCACGACATGTAACAATATTTTTATAGACAATCTTACAGTCGGAATCTATTTTGATATTTCGAGTATAACAAAAGAAATGTGACTTTCAGGTCCGGTCATGTCCCATGCCCATCCCATGTTCATCATGTTCGGTCAGATCCCATGACTATCAGGACTGTCATGTCGTAATAATGCGGTTTTTATAAGCGAGCTGACAAAACGTGAACGTATTATAAAATTAGTGGTGCATGAATCGGTTAAAATCGAATAGGTATTTTTAACATTATATTTACCACAAAGTCGTTTAAAAAAATATTATTTGCAAATTAGAAAAGTATTTCACCTTTTTCAAATTCACAGTGATCTTCACGTATTTGATACTTCCGGTTGGTGAATAATAATTTATAATTATAATAAATTTTAAAATAAAAAAAAAAGCAACTCTTTATATTATTGTCACGTACTAATTAATTTTAATGTATTTTGATACACTGCAGTTTTGCCCCATTTATGATAAATGTCTTGTAAATTAATGTATGCATATCTTTTTCATTACATTTAATTTCTGTAAAAAAAATTTTAAGAAAAAGAGGAAATTCCTCTTATTAAAATATTCATTTTTATGTAGTATAAGTATCATGAAATTTTTAAGCCCAACATTTAATAAACAAAAGGGAAGGGGAACTGAGGTAAATGGATTGAAGATAACAAGTATTTCTATAAAGAAATACACTTTAAAAGAAAAGTGTAAAGTGTAAAAATACGTTAAAAGTGCAAAAATGCACAAAAATGCAAAAATGCACACACAAATACACAAAAAAACATGTGTAAAAATGCACTTTAAAGAAAAGTGCTTTGTAAATAGCACTTTAGTGAAATTCCGATTTTTATAAAGGATTTTATGTTTCTTTCTCATTAAAAGAGACTGGGATTTGTTTTTGCATTTGGTATTTCAGTTTTATTTTGGTTTTCTAGTAGAAATTGCTCTCTTTTGATCAAAGAGTTATAGTATTTTAAGGATTTTTTGCACGGTGAACCAGAATTAATTTTATCTGCATTTTAAAAGGACAATTAAACTTTTATCTAAAACATTTCATTTTTTTAAAACAACATTTTCATTTCGAATTGAATTTCAAAGTATTGATAACACTAACCCCCTAAAAAAATTGTGAAAAGTGTCGGATACAATATCAAAATTTTGTGATTGTTGGATTCCTTTGCATTTGGGTTTTCATTGTATTAATATTTTAATAATTCAGCATTAAATAAAACCCTAAAGATGGGTTTATTTGTTACTATAATAGAAAGGCAATTAATTTTTTACTTGCTTTGGTCATAGATTTCTCCTTTAACACACATAAAAATTTACATTAAATTTATCTTTAATTTACGCCTTTAAAGTAAACCTTTTCTGTTAAAATAATAAATTAGACTTTCGGAAGCTTCTGTTTTGTGAAAGCTAAAAATGAAATAAGACCTTGATTTGTTTTGTTTATTTATAATTTTTTGGCCTTTGCTTTGTTTTTGTTTGTTTTCTTATCAATCTATACACGTGGAAGTAACTTTAAAAAATCTATCGTTTTTTTATTGAGAGAAAAAGGTTCACAACATGATAACATTTATTTGTGCATCATATCAAAAAAATTTGTCATCTCTATAGAGATAATGTTCTTTCAACAAAAAGTCATTAAAAAGAAATTATAATTTCACCTGACTCATTGATGATATCAGACGGATGACCCATTTAGAAAAACTGTGTATCAAATGTGTCACATACTTCGTATACTTCTCATCGTATAGTGCGTATCAAATATATGCATCATATACTTCTCTAGCCTAAAACTAAAGTTTATTAAAAGCAAAAAAGTTCTCACCAATATTGCTAATTTAAAAAATATTATAAAAATAAATTAATTCATAAAAAGGCACTCAAATGGACTAATAAAAGAAGTGCATCAATTTCTTAAAAATGCAATACTAAATAGTTAATAATTAAAAAAGGCTAATAAATAAATAATTTCAGAAATCCTATGGAATATATTTTCATTTAAGAATATGTATTTCTGAAATCATTTAGATTCAAGAATTTAAGCATCATAAGTATAGCCAATTATTTTTGTAAGTGTGATTTTTTTTTTCACATGTACAACTAAACGATGTCTTCATACTACTGTGACCAAAAGTAAGAACAATTACTTTTTATTCAAAAACTCTTTATTTATTCTTCCAAATTTATTTCATCTCCTTCAAAGTAATCCTCTCCGGACACAATGCATTGATGCCAATTTTTTTTCCAATCCTCAATGCATTCTAAAAAGTCATTAGCCGGGATTGCCTTCAAAGCGCTCTGCGATTCACGTCGAATCTCTTCAAATGACTCAAAACAGTGTCCCCGGAGTGGTCTTTGAGTTTAGGGAATAGACAGAAGTCACATGGAGTGAATACTGTGTTTCTGGAACGATATGGATTTCATTTTAGGCAAAAAAGTCACGAAGACTCATTGCACTGTGAGCTGGCGCATTCAGTGTTTTCGGTACTAATCGATATTTGACGCGTTTGAGGACCAAAATGGAATGGACCGATCCTTTTGAAATTCCAACATCCCCAGAAAGGTCTCTAATTGTAAATCGACGGTTTGCAAGTACCAAATCTTTAATTTTTTTGAACGTGAGCTTCGTCGGTTGAGGTTGATGGTCGACCACAGGTCTCTTCGTCTTCAACGCGTTCTCTGCTTTCTTTGAAGTGTTTATACCACTTCTAAACATTTCTTTTCGTTATATAGGAATGCTCACCGAATACCTTCTGCAACATTCTATACATTTCCGCAAACAAAATTGAATGCAAGTTCTTTACTCAATGAATTCAGTCATTTCAAAATCGCCGGAATCAGTTTTATCGTTTCATAACGACAAGCGTAACTCAAACGTTAATGAATATTTTGACGTCAAATTTCCCACAGATGTCAAGGACATTGTCGACAAGCCCCGAAATTTTACATTGAAAATTGGCCTTACTTTTTGGACACAGTAGTAAATAATCAGTCAGGATTTTTCATCGGGTTTGAAATAACTTTCATTAATTCAACTCATTTTCATTAATTGAGAATAATGAGAAAGCAGAAGTGTATATACAATGAAAGTACTAATAACTAACAAAGTAGTAAAGGAAGTATTTATTAGCTTTAAAATTTTCATGATTCATAAGTCTTGGAAGAAGATGTAATTATTTTTTCAATGGCTGCGTTAGACTATGCAGTTCTGGTAATCAGTGTGAAAGAGAAGATATCAAATTATTTTTTAAATGACGTTTCCTGTCTATTTGTCGATTTAGAAACCTAATAAGGCTTCGTCGAAAATTATCAATCATGCAAGTGCTAACTAACAGAGAAAGACTTAACTGATTGAACCATAATACAGATCGTATTTCCTTGGAACTATATTCAAGGCACAGTTATTGAAATATGGATGGTGGTGGAGCAGCTGACATCTGTGGATGCAGAAATAACTAACTGACTTTGCACATATATTTATGAGCTTGCAGTCACACAAACTAACAAGACAATATTGTCAAATATGCATATGACTATTTCAGTTCTTAAGGCAACATCAAGAACCTTAAGTCAAGAATTAAGATATATTGCACAACAAGCTGTGATGTATTAGCAAATAATTTTGGCGTAATTTTATCGTAACAGCGATTATTATTGTCTAAATAATATATTTATGTGAGTTAGCAAACACAATTAATTCTACACAATAATCTGGCGAAAAAGCGATTAAATTTGGCGTAAAAGCAATTTAGGAATAAAAGTTTTGGGAAATAGTGATATTCTAACGATAAAGTTATATAAATTGACGTCAAGACAGTTTATGCATATTTTTTTTTTGGAATAATAAGGTTAATTCTGGCGTAAAAGCGATAGTATTAGGCTTAGAATTATTCAAGGCATCCCAGATTCGATTTTGGCACAAAAGCGAAGGATTTTCGCTTAATATCATTTTCCCTCTAAAACTACCTGGTCCATTCATTACAATGCTTACTTGGCAACTTGGCGATGTATTTGACACAAAGAGTACAGGATTCTAGATTTTTAACATTAATATTAACAAAAGAGAAAAAAAGAAGAAGAAACCAGAGAATAAGTTATATTTTATTGTGGTATGTCCTTCGTCTGTGATGGAAACGAACGTTTTATTCCATCGGTGAAATCATAAAAAAAAAATTTTGCGGATGTCAAATTTGTACTGGCACCACCACATGTACTCTGCCAGATAATTATCACACATTTCTGGATACATTATTTCATTATTATTAATTTATTTTAACTATTAAAAATTTAAATTGTAACATTAACTAACATTCTAAAAGCTAAAGCTTCAAATATTCCATGAGAATTCTAATGACAGTTGTCACAAAATCCTATCTAAACGAACATCTTAAAAGGGGAATTAATTATTTGAATATAAAATATAAGTTATTAATAAATTAAAAATCGTTTTTCTTGTTTGTTTCTTATTTTCATGAGTGTCAACATCATAAAAATTGTTTATATTCTGTATCATCGAAAGATATACGTTATACGAATAAGCTCGGAATTATCAATAATTTATCGGAATACTTATTTAAAAGAACATATATTTCTGTTCTTATTTACTGCAAATAAAAATACTGCAAATAATTATCGAAATAGCAATAAAATAGTCATTATATTGTTCGAAAATGAAGCTACGAATTTCCTTAATTGCAGTAATGTAACCCTAAAGAAACTAGCGGAAAATTGTCGAAATATTCAGGGTTGCAGGATTGGCGACTTCCTCGGGGGTACAGTATTCTACATTTTAACCATATTAATTTACTATTCGAATTCTTTTTCATAAAGAACATGACTTATTTTTTGACATTAAAAAAAAAAAAAAAATTGTCGAATTAGCGAATAATTTTCGGCGAAATTTTATCGTAACAGCGATTATTATCTTTGCCTAAGCGATACATTTTTGTGAGTTAGCAAAATAAAATTCCGCATTAATAATTTGGCGTTAAAGTGATTTAATTTGGTGTGAAATCAATTTGGAAACAAAATGTTGACAAAATAATGATATATTTTGGCGTTAAAAAAAAAAAAAAAAGTGTCGTAAACAGAAAACAATAATATTTTGCCATAATAGTGGTACACTTTTGGCGATAAAGCGATATAAATTGGCGTAAAGGCAATTTAGATATAATTTTTTTTGTCATAATAATGTTAAATTTTGGCGTAAAAGAGATAACATTTGGCGCAAAAGTATTCTAGAGATAAAATTCTTTATTGATAAAAAATTGCTTTTGATTTGGCGTAAAAGCAAAAAACAATTTGCTTAATGAAAAAATTTGGCGATAAAGCGATAAAGTATTAACTTTGGCTTAAAAAGCACATATAACAAAATTCGCTTAGTGAAAAAGTTTGGCGATAAAGCGATAAATGTTTACTATAAAACATTTCGAAGATTAAAATTTTGGCACGATAGAGTTAATATTTGGCGTTAAAGCAATAAACTTTGGCTTCAAAGCTTTTCAGGAATAAACTTTGACGTAATAGCTATTTGGCTACTAATGTAGGCGTAATAACACTGTTTGGCTATAAATTTTAACGAAATAACATTTTTCAATGATACTGAACTTCGGCAGCCATTTTGTTTGTTTACTTGGTGATTTGGCCACCAAGAGAAGGATTTTGGCGTAATATCATTTTACCGCGCAAACTACCTGCCCATTGATTTCAAGCGATCGCCCCAACTTGGCGATGTGTTTGGCACAAAGGGTACATGCTTATAGATTTTAACCGCGATAAAATTAAGATAAAAGCAATTAAGGCAAAACATTTGGCATCAAAGCAATTAAGGCATAAAAGTTTTGCAAAATGTTGATATAGTTTGGTATAAAATCAAATCATTATAATTTTGCCATAATAGAGATTAACGTTTGGCGATAAAGCGATATAATTTGGCGTAAAGGCAATTTAGACATAAACTTTAGTTATAATATTACTAAAAATTTGGCTTTAATGCGATATCATGGGTGAAAAAGCATTTTAGGAATAAATTTCTCTTAGTGAATAAGTACGTTATTTTTCAACGTTGCTAGTTACCTTAATATATTTAAAATAATTTCATCCCTGATTAATCTCGTAATTACGACTTTATTCTCGGCACTTCTGGCACCATATGTAGATCAGATATCGATGATTTACTAACGCCAGCCACTTTTAAACCATAATAGTACGTTAATACTTGAGTACAAACAGTTTTCGGCAAGACGTCATCCATCCAAAATAATCATCCATCCCATCCCGTCATCCATCTATCCAATAATTATCTCCGTTGCTAACGACGAGATTGAATAAAGGTAGTGTTCCTGTGCTTATTAGAGCACATGTACACAGTGCAAATAGTAAAATAAAGTATCAATTAAAAGTTTTAGTAAATTCAGGATGAACCCTATTTCAATTATAAAATCAGAAGGACTGAAAAAAAAAATTAAACTAAGAAAGGCCAGTGGACGACGGTGAAATTATGGGAATTGCAAAGGATAAGTGAGGGATGGGGAACTGAACGTGGGAACGCTGTCGGGAGTGTATAAAACGATTAGTGTTGTTCACAGAAGGGGATCCACGCCAGTTTGACGTCCTCAGCTGGTTCACGAACAAAAATAACAAATAAACATAGATAATGGAGGAAGGAGACAAAAATGTTATTTTATTTTATTTTTTTTTTCTAAATGTAAGAAGGGGAATCCAGGAATTTTTATAGAGGTCTGGGGTCAGCCGCCCATTTTGTTGTTGAAAATGGAAATTTGTATCCATTGTTCCGTTGCTAAGATACAAAGTATGGTATACCAAAATATAGTGTAATCATGCTATTTACAAGCCAAGAAAGTTAATAAAATAAATAGGAATTCCTCCATGCACACACACGCACGCATATATTTATATAACGTAAGCGATATAAATAAAATATTTGATACACGATTGTTACATTGATTTAGCAACCATTTTAAGGTTTTTAATCAACAAATTCAAAACTTGTTGTCAAGCAGTTTCGATTTTACCATTTATTAATATTGAAAACGGAGTGCAACGTAGACCCACCTCCTCGTTTGTGCACACTGGGCAACGTTCTTGCAATGGCAAAGTGGTTTGCAGCTTCTGGCAATTATTTTTTTTTTTCCACATGTCTTCTCGTCGTTTTCGTCAAGTCTCGGAGGTTGGCCTTAATGTTCTACAATAGAGTGGTTATTTTGTCTGATTCCCAAGCCGCAATTCAGATTAGTTGAACCAAGCCACCTTCATGAGAGGAAATCTCCAGTTTCAAAATCATATGCGGGAACTGACTTTAAAAATGAAACGGGTGGTACTTCAGTGGATACCTGGCCACTGTGGCATTTTTTGGGAACGAACAGGCCGGATTGTCTAAAAAAAAGAGGCTCAAAACTACTTCAAATGAGATCTTCGTCACTGTCACTCCATTCTATAAAACTATATATCAAACAAATAATGACTAAAAAGCCACAAGTTACAAATTCAAGATGAGATTAAGTCAAAGCGTTGGAGAGCTGAAGATCTTTTAGCAATACTCAGCAATCCACGACGGCATGCTGTCGCCCAGTTCCGACTTCTGACTGGCCATGACTGTCTAGAAGAACATATCCATCGCATTAAAATATTTCCGAACCCTGGCTGCCCCCTATGGGGTTCAACAGACCCAATGAACAGAGACCACCTCCAATGATGTGCGGTACTTGACGGCGACTCGGAGACAGCGCTTTACTGTCATAAGAGAGAACTCTTAAAGCAATGACTTCGGTCATCTTTGCATTTTTTGAAGTTTATTCTTTTGTATTATTTTTCCTCGTTGTTATTGTTATTATTTTTATTCTACTTGTACTTGACTTTCCATTGGAAATAAAAATTAACGCCAGCCACTTTTGAACCATAATAGTGCGTTAACACTTTATTACAAACAGTTTTCGGCAAGACGTCATCCATCCAAAATAATCATCCATCGTCATCCATCCCATCCTACCATCCATCCATCCAATAATTATCTCCGTTGCTAACGACGAGATTGAATAAGGGTAGTGTCCCTGTGCTTATTAGAGCACATCCACACAGTCGCAAATAGTAAAATGAAGTATAAATTAAATGTTTTAGTAAATTCAGGATGTGTGTATTTCAGTTATAAAATCAGAAGAATTGAAAAAAATTAAACTAAGAAGGCCAGTGGACGACGGTGAAATTATGGGAATTGCAAAGGATAAATTGAGGGATGGGGGAACTGAACGTGGGAACGCTGTCGGGAGTGTATAAAACGATTAGTGTTGTTCACAGAAGGGGATCCACGCCAGTTTGACGTCTTCAGCTGGTTCACGAACAAAAATAACAAATAAACATAGATAATGGAGGAAGGAGACTAAAATGTTATTTTATTTTATTTTTTTTTCTAAATGTAAGAAGAGGAATCCAGGAATTTTTATAGAGGTCTGGGGTCAGCCGACCATTTTGTTGTTGAAAATGAAAATTTGTATCCATTGTTCCGTTGCTACGATACAAAGTATGGTATACCAAAATATAGTGTAATCATGCTATTTACAAGCCAAGAAAGTTAATAAACTAGATAGGAATTCGTCTATGCCCGCACACACACACACACACACGCACGCACGCACGCACGCAGGCACACAGATATATATAACGTAAGCAATATAAATAAAATATTTGTTACAGGATTGATACATTGATTTAGCAACCATTTTAAAGGTTTTTAATAAACAAATTCAAAACTGGTTTGTCAAGCAGTTTCGTTATTTCCATTTATTCATATTGAAGACTGACAACACTTTTTACCTCATTTCAAAATGAAATGCTTTACAATCTGCAAAAATGTGTAACGAATTATAGTACAGAATATTAGCCGTTCATTCACGACTTGCTTTCCAGTAATAATGAATCTCTCCCAGTAATAATGATAAGCAATTAAAAAATAACAATAACATAGATTAAAACGTCCTTTTGTCAAGCTAATATTAATCATAGACACAAGAACTTCGATTCAATAACTCTAGTAAAATTCTGAATGAAATTCCCACGATATAGAAACATAATGCAATCCTACTGGGTCCTTAAAAAATGTTTATTGTTTAAATAAGTAACGCATATTTTTAACTGCGATAGACTTCCCTAATTCTTTTCTGATATCTCACAGACAATTTTTTTCAATATCGAAAAACATTCAAAGGAAGCCAGTTGCAGATAAAATTGAATCTTATCACGAACTGCAAACAAGGTGCACTTAAGTATATCTTTAGTTTCGTTTAGCAACGCCTCTTTTGCATCTAAAATCGATAAGACTTTGTTTCTAAGTTTTATCAAATAAAGACTAGGAATTCATCTTCCTTTGTTTTCAGTGAATGCCTTTCTTCTAATATTAATCTAATCTAATTCAACAATTTTATTATGTTTTTTTTTTTTCTGGTGAATTTAATTCAGAAAATAATTTAATACAGGTTTTTGTTAAGAATAAGAATTAAATTATAATTGTTTAGGTTGGAATTTATTTGTAAGCTTGTTTAAATAAGAAGAAGATGAAAATAAAAGAACACGCAAATGATACAATAACTACTTTCTGATCAGCATAGTTATTAATTGTCATTTTGTGTTAAATATATTAACTAACCACTTTTTGCACATTCATTCAGAATATTAAATTAATTTAAAACAAAAAACACGATGCAGTCATTATGATCAAATGAAAAGACGTCATTATGTTCCGTTTTACTATGATAAATGTTCAAAAATTGAAAAAGTTCTTTTGTTAAGAAATTTAAAAAGTTTGACCGAATATGTCGAGCCAGCCAGGATTCGAACAGGGAATCTCGTGATCCGTATCAGCCGCGTTATCCGTTGTGCCGCTGTCTCACGCAAGTTTGAATGTCTTTACTGAATACTTTTATTCTACATGGGTTAAATTGCTCTTCATAAGTTGTCGTCTTTCCTTGATAAGTCTACAGCGTTTAAATTAAATCTGATCGCTTAAAGTAGGGCAAAATCAAGCCCAAAGAGTCAGTTGCAAACAAACAAACATACAGGTGAAACTAATAAAAGCGTATTAAAAATATCCCGGTTTAATTTAGACTCTGCACTTCCAAAAAGGTCGACGATGTTACAACCGAAAGTATATTGTGAAATCCTTTTAGGTTACCGTAGTTCAGTTCAAATAATTTTCTCCGTATCTAGAAGTTTGAAATTTGATGGGGTGAGTTTAGGGAAGGGAAATTATAGTATGGGGGAGAAAGAAAGAATGTTTCGGAAAGCTATACAATATTTTTTATTGTTAAATTTGCAATGCCGCCTTAGAAAAGGAAACTATTCGGTTAAATTAGAACCCGTAGACTTTGTTCAAAAGGTCCGGGAGGTTGGAGGAGAAACAAAAACTTTATTTCCGTTTTTATATTTTATTTAGCATTATTCTGTAATCAAATCTGACGTTTATTATGGAAATTTATGCTCTAAATTTTGATGGGGATTCTGTGACCCAAATGCCCCAAGCACTCTAGCTAGCATCTCTTAAAATGGGCCATATCAGTTTTTATTAACGCGACACGAACATTCACTTACAGAAAATTGTAAATGATAAAGTTACATTAGCTTAAATTTCTAATAAGTATAAACCACATCATAATTCCAATATCTCGTAAGGATAAACTGCTAAACAAGGCATAAATATTTTTAACATGCAAAATTAAATAACATCAAGCATGAAATTTAAATTTTTAGTGCTATCCCATGCATCTTTTATAAAAATATTTGTTATCTAATATTTTTTTAATTAATCTTCCACAAAAAATGCAACAATTTGTGACTTGGTCTTAACAGATCACATAGAGTGGATGGGTATTTATAAGATTGAATGAGTATTATTATTAATTTGAATACCAGATAAATCTAAACGGGATAAATACGTTACTTTAAAGCCTTAAAATATGCGTTGATGCAGTTAACAACACAGATCATAAATATCTCTGTCACTAAAAACGAACAAAATAAATTCTAAATAATTTTAAAAATAAAATCCAATTTCCAAACAATCAAACCGTATCTGGAATTTAAAAATCGTTTCAATAACATTTCTGAGAAAACAATATATAGATTAAAATGAAAATCCCAAACAATTATTTCACAACCTCATTCTAAAGGGGCGCTGAATATATAACTCAGCAATCTGAAATATTACGTTTCTTTGCGTCTTATCTATGTTGCATTTTCAATGGGTAATTTTAGGTTCGATAATAGTAAAACAGACTGACGTTGAATAAAATGCTTGGTAAGATAATTTGTTGAGTAGCTTTGAAACTTATCTTAAAAGATAAAACGCATATTTTATGTCCCAAGGTTTTTTCCGATAAAATATTCTATCATCTGCTTATTACCCATGAGTCAATAATGCTTCATTATTTTTCCAGACCTAAAGTAGTAAACATTAATTTATCTATGTCCATATATGATGTAAACCAGTTGTGGACAACCCAAATGATGTCACTGGTCACTTTGGTAATGCCTCATAACTCTGCGGACCGCATATAAAATTATATATTCCCATATTAGATTTAGACACCCTATAGATATTTTATGGAGTTAAAAATTGAAAAATAATGAGTTATTATTTTTGTATTGACTATTATTTTTACATGTAAACATAGATAATATAACAATAATATTACTAAACGCACATTGTAAAGAAATACAACACACTAAAAATGAAATATAAAAAATATTTAAATATAAACGAAATTAAAAAATTAAATTATTAAAAATATTTATTTTGCTCGTGCGATATTTGTTTCTGCACTCTTTCACTTAGCATTTGCAAATCGATCACAATTTGGATATTTGAAAATATTGGATTGAGTATTTTGGATCTCTACTTGGGGTGTTTTGTGAATTTCATTTTATAAAAAAAAAAAAAAAAAAAAAAAAAAAAAAAAAAAAAACACGATTCGTAGATGTAAGTTGAAATAAAAGCGCTAGCAACTTTAATTAAGAGTCTGGTTTTCTAATATCAACAATCAACTCTGTGTATATAGAAATGGCCCCTGCGTCACTGAGATCACTTAAAGTGAAACATTGAACCTGTTATATTAGATGTTCCAAGATGCGAACTCATAACTGTAAACTCATAAATAAAGCAAGCAATATCTATACTATATTTGCAAGATTATTATTTTAAAATCAAAGTTCATTTTTTCTCATAATTTCGACAGTTAATTTTTGAATATATGGATGCACACATAATGTATTTTTTAAAAATACACTGGTTTTCACTACTTTGGCCATTATAAAATAAATATATTTTGTAAAAGTGTGATAAATTTCATGGGCTTGAAAAAAATATTCAAGGCGGGCCGCGGGTTGACTACCCCTGATGTAAACAATCATTAGTTTGAAGTGTTATACTTATTTATGATAATTTTAGGTAATAAATAAATTATCCTCATAGCTATAACGTCAACATCTAATACAAAATAATGTCCAGGTTTAAATTTGCTGGTGGTCTACATGGCAATAACTACTTCCGGAAACAAAAAAAAGATTCAATGGCCATTTTGGCATCTTGTGTAAAACGCCTCACATCGAACAGTCAGGCTTCCTGATGGGATATTCTACACTGAAGTGACAAAAGTCAGCGGGGTTCATATCGCCCGGCGAAGTGCAGCACCTCTCGACGTGGCATATTCGTGTCATGCATTGAGCCATCTGGATTACGACATTTTCAGACTCATGTTCATAAATGCTCGTTGGGATTCAAAAAAAAGTATGTTCTTCAAAAGAACAGTTGTGACCCGGTGACATGGCGCATTGTCATTAAAATGATTCCATGAAAAGTTTCAAGTTTAAATTTCCAGTCAATTTTTATAAGTCCATGTCATGGCGATGCTATGCCATCTGAAAATATACAAGACTTTTGTATTACATGTGAAATTATTCTTAATTTAACGAGATCCACTCATGTTCAAAAAAAGTATGAAAAGAAACTGATTAAAATGATTAGCTTATAAAATTCAATCCGAATAGCCTTATATGATAATGAAAAAAAAATTATTATTAACAAATCTTTTCATAAAATTTAATAATTTATACTTTTTATGAATTATTATGAAATAAAAGTGAATTAAATCCTAAAACGATATAGGAAATAAAATATGGCATTCATAACCGCAAGGTGTGATTATTCATGAAAGTGGGATTCTTTTTCAAACCCACTTGTGTCAGTAAAATTATATTTTTTACAGTTCATAATTTCCTTGCGTTATTAGTAATAGCTCTTTAAAAATTTAACATAATATTTAACTGTGAAACTTGTGCTGTAGATATATTACAAAATTCAAAAACTTTCGTCAGAGATAAAAAAAAAATTCGGCATTTCAAACGTTGTTAGAATTAAAATTTCGGTTCCAAACCAAATCAATGCACTAGAGGAAAATAAAAAAAAAATTAATTAATTAATTTAAAATACATTTAGTTTAGTAAAATCAAGCAAACTACAATCAAATCACTACAAAACAAGAATCAATAAACCATCAGGAGTTTGGGAAAAAAATTACTAATTTGCAAAAGAAATACTAGTTTAAAAACAAATTTCAGTCACAATTTCCCCTCCTATCGTTTTTTTGTTTCTATTATTTATTTTTATTATCTTCTTAAAAATTATAATAATATAAAAATATATATATATGCATAATTTTTTATTAGTTAAAAAAATAAAATTAACCAATAAGTTAATTTTTTTTAAATAATTTAATTATATATATATATTACTTTTTCTATCTAATCAATGGGCTTAAAGCTTAAGAAACTCCTCTCATTCATAAAGTAGGAGATAGAGGTTGTCGTCAATGTGGCAAATCGTAAAAACAAACTCCTTTAAGACTGATATATATATATACGTGTATATATATATATACGTGTCTTTGAAGGCTAGGGCTAACTAATATATATATATATATAATATATATATATATATATATATATATCAGTCTTAAATGAGTTTGTTTTCAAAATCATTTAGTTAGCTCTAACCTTCAAAAGACACATGTATAAATTTGACACCTGTTGTACTATTAGTACACGTGTCTTATAAGCTTTTTAAGTTATTTATACACGTGTCTTTTGAAATTAGGGCTAACTAAAAATCATATAGATTTAATACTAGTAGCGCATCTATTTGTCAGCCTACGAACTTTTCGAAGCCTACGAGCTTTTCAGCCCATCTGTTATATACATATAACTCAAGAGCCAAAACATTATGACCACCTGTCAATAACGAGTTGGCCCATCTTTGGCGAGCAACACAGCTTCAACCCGCCTTGGCAGGGATTAATACCATCACTTAATACCAGTTAAATACCACTTTCACCTGATCACGTGCCTTCCACGTCATCCAGGCGAATTCATTGCAAAAATGTAGGGGTGGTCATAATGTTTTGGCTCTTTTGAGTGTACAAAGGCAATTCCAGTGGAAAGGTTTTATAGAGTTATGTTTTTATTATGCATACATTTTGTTTTGTCGTCAAGACGACACTGTATTTTT
The DNA here is from genome assembly GCA_021605095.1 of Caerostris extrusa. NCBI lineage: Eukaryota > Metazoa > Arthropoda > Arachnida > Araneae > Araneidae > Caerostris > Caerostris extrusa. The sequence goes on from BPLR01020897.1 coordinate 75,507, forward strand.
TTTAATTTTTTTTTTGTTTAACATTAGGTTTTTAATTATTGCAAAAGCATCTTAGTAATGGACATAATGCGATTTACTTGCACTTAGGAGTTTTGTACTTAGGTACGCCTACCGTCAATTAATTCTCAACCGAACCTTGATTATTTAAACGAGTTAAATGATAGTGATGCTTGCTTTACACTGATTATATATCTCCTTCCAAAGAAACATTGTACTGGTAATATGCTAAAGATTTCGTAGTTAGTAGATGAAGTGATGCCAATTTTTACTGTTTCATTGACGTTGAAAGAATTAAGCATGAAAATTAAATAAAATTGCTAAAAAAGTTTGATTCAAATTGATTTTTGATTGATTGTTTGATTTCAAATGGATTCAAAAGTTTATTTTCTGGGCTTTAGGAAGAGTATTAATACAATTAATGGAAACGAAAAATTGTTTATGATGAAGATTCATAATCGTCTTTGTCATTTTCGTGTTGTATTGGTAGTCCATCATTTTTTTTTTTAATTTAACCCGTTTTCGAAAACCAAAAGGATCTAAGTAAACAGATTATTGAGAAAAATATGTCAAACAAATGAAAAAAATGTAGAAACTATATGTAGAAAGTGTAATGTGTCTTTCATAGCAAATGGTTTAAACAAATTTCGTGCATAGAAAAAAATAATCGTTTTTGACTGACGTCAGGTTTCCACAACATTTTAATATTGCTGTTTTAATGCAGATGGCAATACAGAGACAGTTAATCTTTTATGCCATAAACAAGGGCTGCACAGCTGTTATTCATTTAGCACTACCAAGGGGGCAAGTGTAGCTTGAAGAAATGCTACGGAAGCGAGTAACAATACCCCCCACAACGCTCTACAATCCTAACAGACCGGAACCTAGTTCTTAAAGTGGATTCGAACCACTACAAACATCCCTGGCACTTCCGGGACTTGAACTCGAAACCTGTGGTACCGACCGTCAAAGCGCTAGCCACTCGGCCACATTTTAATATAAATATTTAATAATAAATTTTTATTTTTAATTTCTAATTTGGTGCCCATAATTAGACTCTTATTAGTGAAAAAAAGGAAAATTTTAACTCACAGTTAAAGTTAAGATTTAAAGTTTCGTTCTTCTTGGTTTAATATAAAATATAAAATAAAAACGATAGCTCTTTATCAGTTCTTAATCCGTTTGCGTCCCTCCAGTTAGAAGGCATGCATAGGCTGAACAAGAAATAAAACTAATAAAATAATAAATAAGTATCGTAACCTATTTGAAAAATCGACGAAAATTAAAAATGCAAAAAATATGATAGGAGAAATAAGAGATGAAATATGAGATTTCCTCATATATTTCACAGTAAAATAACTCTTGTAAAGATAATGTGGAAATTAGAAATCAACAATGTGTCGGTTATGGTGAAATAGGTTTTGCAATACCTTTCACATTCAATTACTTATAGAATACTGATTTTCCTTTTATTTGTTTAATAGAAATTCCTAAATCAAGATAAAATATTTCTAATATTAAAATTTCTTTAAGAAAAGTGTTACCATTTCAATTTACAACTACATTATTTGGTTATTGCTTGCAAAAAAAAGTCAAGTACTTGTCAGTTAATTTTGAGTTCTGTAAATTAATAGATTATCTAATACAAGTTTATGAAGCTTAATATTTGAAATACATCAATATTGTTAAAAATATTTCATAAATTACTAATAAAAAAATATTTCAACAAAGAAAATAGCAAGTCATAATATTTAATTCAATAATAAAAAGTCACTAAGCAAAGAAGAAGGGAGAAACGCGATAATATTTTCTCATGTTGAGATTAAGGTGATGCAAAGGTAAAAAGAATTTGAAAACCACTGATATAAACCAAATCTATTTGTTTTCGTTTTATCTCAATGTTTTTTATGATGTTTTGAAACAATGCAATATGTATTTGGGATTTCCCGTTACTGTATATAAAAAGTAATCTTTAACCACAAATTACAAGCATTTAAAAAAATTTTATTTTATATTTAATTTTTTTCAAATATCTAAAATCATTTAAATTCTAAATTAATCGAAAATATTTTTATTTAATTATTAAATAATACATAATACTGTATTAATAATACTGTAAATAATACATAACACTGTATTAATAGTACTCAAATAATACATAATACTGTACATTCTACTGTAAACAGGAATTTAAATTAAAACGATTTATAGAATCTACAAAAATTTTAAATTTTCTGAAATAATTTTTAAAGAGATAAATTATTTTTTAATTTTTCTTAAAAAATAAAAATCTTAACAATAAATTTCAAATTTTGAAGTCTTGTACGTACTACATGTATCTTTAACTGATTTTATATTTCCCACTAGAATAATGATTCCAAAATCTTTGTCCTACCGTTCCTTTTTAATACAAAGAATTTCTCAATTTTTGACAGGAAATCTTCATTAAGCGAACAAACAGACAGATATTTTGAGATTTTGAATTTTGTTATATATTCATAGATATCATAGATTATTGCTTGCGAAAATAAGTTAAATTAATCTTGTTAGTTAATTTTGATTTCTGTAAATTAATAAATTATCCTATACAAGTTTATGAAGCCTTATATTTTAAATACATTAATATTGTTAAAAAAAAAAAATTTCATAAAGTACTAATAAAAATACTTCAACAAAGAAAATATTAAAGCATAATGTCTTAAAACATACTAAATAAAGATTGCTTAAAAATATATAGAAATAACCAAATAAGTAGATAAAATTATATATATAATTATAATATAATAAATTATAATATAACAGATTAATTTAAAAGTAATTGACTCAAAATACATTATAATAAAGAAATAGATAAAAAAAGATTAAAATAAAAACAACTGAAATTATGCTTGACAAACTCTTAATTACAATAACTCGATAGATAGTTTAAAATAATAGCGTATTAGTTTATATACCACAAGATTAAAAAATTCCTAGTTATGCGTTAATTTAACATTATGTCTTCCCACTGTAAACATCAATTAGAAATCATCTCTTTCTCATTATACTCGACCATCTCACCATTATTAGAGGAAAAATCCACTGGTATGGATTCTGATTCAGGTTAATGACTTGGAACATTCCACTGGTATGGATTCTGAATCTGGGTAATGGCTTGGAACATTCCACTGGTACGGATTCTGATTCTGGGTAATGGCTAGAAACATTCCACTGGTAAGGATTCTGATTCTGGGTGAAGACTTAGAACATTCCACTGGTATGGATTCTGATTCTGGGTGAAGACTTAGAACATTCCACTAGTATGGATCCTGATTCTATGTAAGGGCTTGGAACATTCCACTGGTATGGATTCTGATTCTGGGTAACGGCTTGGAACATTCCACTGGTAAGGATTCTGATTCTGGGTAATGGCTTGGAACATTCCGCTGGTAAGGATTCTGATTCTGATTCTGGGTAATGACTTGGAACATTCCACTGGTATGGATTCTGATTCTGGGTAATGACTTGAAACATTCCACTGGTATGGATTCTGATTCTGGGTAATGGCTTAGAACATTTCACTGGTAAGGATTCTTGATTCTGGGTAACGGCTTGGAACATTCCACTGGTAAGGATTCTGATTCTGGGTAATGGCTTGGAACATTCCACTGGTAAGGATTCTGATTCTGGGTAATGGCTTAGAACATTCCGCTGGTATGGATTCTGATTCTGGGTAATGGCTTAGAACATTCCACTGGTATGGATTCTGATTCTGGGTAATGGCTTGGAACATTCCACTAGTATGGATTCTGATTCTGGGTAATGACTTGGGACATTCCACTAGTATGGATTCTGATTCTGGGTAATGACTTGAAACATTTCACTGGTATGGATTCTGATTCTGGGTAATGGCTTAGAACATTCCACTGGTATGGATTCTGATTCTAGGTAATGACTTGGAACATTCCACTGGTATGGATTCTGATTTCTGGGTAATGGCTTGGAAACATTCCACTAGTATGGATTCTGATTCTGGGTAATGACTTGAAACATTCCACTGGTATGGATTCTGATTCTGGGTAATGGCTTCGAACATTCCACTGGTATGGATTCTGATTCTGGGTAATGGCTTGGAACATTCCACTAGTATGGATTCTGATTCTGGGTAATGGCTTGGAACATTCCACTAGTATGGATTCTGATTCTGGGTAATGACTTGAAACATTCCACTGGTATGGATTCTGATTCTGGGTAATGGCTTGGGAACATTCCACTGGTATGGATTCTGATTCTGGGTAATGACTTGGAACATTCCACTGGTATGGATTCTGATTCTGGGTAATGGCTTAGAACATTCCACTGGTATGGATTCTAATTCTATGTAATGGCTCGGAACATTCCACTGGTATGAATTCTGATTCTGGGTAACGGCTTGGAACATTTCACTGGTAAGGATTCTGATCCTGGGTAACGGCTTGGAACATTTCACTGGTAAGGATTCTGATTCTGGGTAATTACTCGGAACATTCCACTGGTAAGGATTCTGATTCTGGGTAATGGCTTGGAACATTCCACTGGTAAGGATTCTGATTCTGGGTAATGACTTGGAATATTTCATAATATAGGGGACAACTTGTTTTATTTTAGTGTAAAATAATGTCTCCTATGAATTCTATTTAATTTTTGTCTTTTATTTGTTTGTTTTTCCCAATTACATGATCTTTTGGTATTGCGCATTTTATCTATATTTTCGTTTTTTGCTTTTAAATTGAATTGCATAGTTGGTTGAAAAATTAATGGTTTGTGTTTCCTGAATACTAACAATTATAAAATTAACAGAAGTGGATGTAGAATTTACAGAAGTAGCGCAGTCTTTATTTTTATTACTTTTTGTATACTTTTAATTAAAAATCGTCATTTTAAAAAATAAAATAATTACATTAAATTCACAATGTCTTTTAAATATATCTGCAATTTTTGCCTTGAATAGCATTTATAATTACAATTGGGCATAGATGGGACAGCTGTGATCTTGAGCCAGGTGCTCGCTTAACTGTGTTTTTGTGAATTCAAAATTTTTGTGGATATGATCTATTATAGTGTGATTTTTAGTTTCTAATAATAATATTATTATGTGGGAGTTTTATCTATAATACGTATTCTCCCTGTTCATTTCCATTTATTTATTTTTTACCTCAGTATCTCTCATTTTCTACAAAGTAAACATGAAATTGAACCATTAATAAAAAATATTGAAATTTCTATATTATTTAAAATTATCCGCTTTATTAGTGAATGATAGATGGTTAAAATGCTTATTATTTTTAAAAGTTGGATTGAATAGTTTGAACAAATAAATCTTTTTTTACAAACAGAGAAAAATAGATCATAAAAAAGCAAGTTAATATGAGGTAAAACAATAGCCCTCGATTTTCTTTGTGGACATTTTTAAAAATAATCAAGCAATAATACAAGTTTAATCACTAAAATAAGAATTTTTATGTATTGAAAATAAAAAATTTCTTTATGTTTATTATTTTTTGTACAATTTTTATATAAAAATCGTAATTTAAAAAAAAAAATTATTGCATTAAAAAATTATTTTTGTAAAGATATGTGCAATTTCAGGTTGAGTAGCATTTATAATTACAATTGGGCATAGATTGGACGGTTGTGTTCTTGAATCAAGTGCTCACTGTGTTGCCAGGTATGCTCTACTGTAGTGTGATTTTTGTTAGTTTCTACCTAGAGCTGTATTATAATAATATTATTATGTAGGAGTTTATCCATAATACGTATTCGCACTGTTCATTTCCATTTACTTATTATTTTAGCGCAGTATCTCATTTTCTACAAAGTAAACATCAAAATGAAAGTAACAACCATCAATAAAAATAATGAAATTTCTATATTATTTTTAAATTATCCGCTTCTTGACTAGTGTGATAGCCGGTTAAAATGCTTGTTTTTTCAAAAGTTGGATTGATTTATTGCACATTATTTTTATTACTTTGCTTATAATATATTCTTATCTTTATTTATTTATTTAGTATTTTTTTGTTTGTTTGTTTAAATGAATTTCTCCCATCCATCCGTTTCTACGTGCCAATCCCACATAAAGAGTTTCGTAAAAGATAAAAAATAAACTATCAAATATTTAAAGCTTTATCACCATTATTTTCTCGTATCTCCGTTGAAATAATAAGCAAACATGCTTAGTCCCACATTTAAATTACCGACGCCATCTGGTTTGAAAAAGCAAATCTCCAAATCGTTTTTAGAAATGCGTTTTGTTCAAAATAAATTATGTCACCAGGAATGGCATTTTTTAGCCTATACAGAAATATTTGTACCAGAATTCAATTTAAATTATTTTTAATTTATACATTAAATATTTTTTTTGTTTCTAATGCAGCTGGCAAAAACTGTTGCATAAAATAATTGATATTGATAAAATTGATTTTGATAAAAATAACTTCTTTTTTGTCTTAATTAAAATACAACTATATAATTGCATATATTGTTACTGTGGCTCCACATACGCAACCGTGTTTGCTTCTACGCGCCCTGCAGCAGCGCCTCCTTTGCGACGTTCAAAAGAAATCGTCAGTGGACACTGAGTCTCACCCGAGAGGATGAACAGCAAAACAGGCGTTGTCGTTAGTTACGAGATCTCATTCCAAGAACTAGAAGTGGAATCATCCAACAAATGTAATTAG